>BMAC01000931.1:9454-22189 GCA_014905375.1 Phtheirospermum japonicum
TTTTTTTTTTTTTTTTATGGCCTAAAACGACGTCGTTTTTGGGCCTATTTTTTTATTATTTTAATTTTGTAATATATGTTATGATATTTTTATTTGACTAATGAACTTATGAATCTATGTTGTTTTGAACTTTGAATCGAACAATAGTTTTAAATTTGTAAATTGTAACTTGTAACTATTACTTTTAGTTTTGAATTGTCATAAATTTTATTGTGTAGGGGGTAGTATGTTGAACTATTAAATGGTTTTGATGTAATGTTGTAAATCAGGGTATTTATTCTCAAATTCTAGACCCCGCCTAGGCGTCCTAGGCGCTAGGCGCTGGCCTGACGCCTAGCAGCCGCCTAACGATTTTTAGAACACTGATTGTAATAGTAAGATTTTGCATTGTAATCATTAATTCTCAACTTACGAGGTAGAAAACTAGTATTTTAAGAATATTAATTAAGGGTATGTGTGGAAATGAAAAATTAATGATATGTTAAATACGGTAACTGAACTATCTTTGTGGGACGGCAGTAACCAGTCGATCGACTGGTCACTGGATTAGCCGTTGAAAATCAACGACTGAGATCAACTAGCCGTTAATGATCGGCGACCGAAATTTGAATGGGAAAACTAGCCGTTGCCGGTTAACCGGTCTACCGAACCGGTTAAATGGCTAGTTTTTCAAATCTTTTTTAACACATTTTGACACCTATAAATACCTCACTCCCCAATACCAAATCTCACACCAATTCATCTCTACTTATTCTTCTCCTTCTCTTGTATTTTCAAGTTTCAAGTCAAGTTGCTATTTTGTTCCAAAAATAATATCAATAATTTAATTAATATTCTTAATTCTCTTTTATAATATCACTATGGCAAGTTCTTCCCGTAATGTCAATACCAACACTCCAACCTCTTCACGTCGAGGTCGAGGATCTCGACGACAATCTTCGGTCGTTGCTGGAGATTATGTTTCCGATGAGATGACGGCGGAAGAAGTTGAGAACCTATATAACCAAATCAACTCCGACTCGCAAAATCAAACCAATTTTGAAGAGGAATTACCGAGCTCCGATGAAGAAGCAGCGCCGGCCGCCGTCAATTTGGATGAAGATGAGGAGGGAGCGGATGATATGCCACCGTCTCAATCGAAACCGAGGGAATTTGTTTCCCAAATCTTTCGGTTGCATTTCACAAAAAAGACGATCAACGACGAATCTCGAGCGCAATGCAATTATTGCAATTCCATTACGTCTTCGTTTCTAAAAATAATAAAGACTACGGGTCGCTTAAATACTACATGGAAAAGATGCATCCCGACAAGTATGGCGTGGAAAGCTCTCAAACACAACTAAACTTCTCATCTTCATCTACCGCCGGCGTCGGGACTGGCGGCCAAGGTACGAGTTCTTCTAGTTTATTTAAATATACCGAAAGTGATCATAGAAAGTTTCTTGCAAAATTTGTTTCCGTTATGAGTCTTCCTTTTACTCATGCGCATAGTAATTATTATGAAAATTATACTAGGGGTGCATTTAATCCATCTAGCACTAGAATTTCACGAAATAAATTGACTCGCGATATTGAAAAAAAAAGGCCGGTGAGTATAAATTGAATTTGATTTCAATATTTGATAGTTTGCCTCATAGTGTCTCTATATGTTCGGATATTTGGACGGATTCTTTTCATAATCATAATTATATGGGAATTACTTGCCATTGGATTGATAATTCTTGAACTTTGCAAAAACGTTTATGTTGTGAAATTTATTCTTGGCAATAATTCCTTATTTTGTTATTTGCCTTTCTTAGGCCCAAAATATATTAGGAAACTAGATTTAGAAATATATTGTGTTTCTTAATTTACGTACAAGACTTTAATTATTCCTAAATTGTGATTATACTTTTTTTTTAGGTATTTACCAAGTTTAAAATTCTAGAATTGTCTATTTAAGACAAATAATCCTAAAACTTGTACACACGAATTTTTAAGCACGGGATTTTGAGAGAAGGACGACGCAAGACGCATGGCAAAGCAAGGAAGAACACGAAGAACTACTTGGAGCCATTGATCGAAATTAACAAGTTTTTCGAAGTTGCGTGACCAACGAAGAAGAACTTGCCATTCCGTCAACAAGTATTTAGTATCAAGTTTATTGATATTTAGTTTTCATATATTACTTTATATATTTGTATTGAACGTGAACAAGAAAGTAATATAGTTTTCGGGTTTGTACATCCAAGTTCACAAGTATTTACTTGTGAACTGAATTTGTTCTAACGTGTTCTTATCAATTTATTCCGCTGCATATTTTACTCTGGTCGATGTTGCTAACCAATGTTGTTAAACATTGACTAACAACATCGTGAATCTGAGAATTATTTTTAAAACCATAGACCTTCTAATTCTACAATTGACATCTAGAGCGGGTTACTTAACCTTTTAAGTACTGATCCTTATTTGTCTAGGTACTATGGATACTCCGAGGAAAAAAAGCATGGTTGCTACAGAGGATGTCAATGATTCCGAGTCAACTGAACCTGATCCATCCTTATTTACCAATATTGTGTGGGATGACGACGTCCATGTTGGTATCCTTGAAACCAACATCGTGTGCTTGAATGCAGAAATAACTGATTATCAAGAGGAATACGAGCAGCTGAGTGTTGACCACCAGAAATTGTTTGTCAGTTGGAGTAAACAGGTACTCAAGGCCAAAGATCTCGCAAAGGAAGTAGAGAAGCTAACCAAAGAAAAGGAGGATCAGCTTGACATTATTGTCCGGCTGGAAACGTCTCTCACCAAGAAGGATGCTGAGCTCGAAAAGGTAAAGAACGAACTGACCACTGTTCGAAGAACCATTTCAAATCTGAATAAAGGAAAGGCGAAGCTTGATGAAATCTTGGAGATTAGTTTCCCAGAGTCCTCAAAGCATGGAATAGGTTACAAACCGAATCAACCAACGCAAGTGTCAAATCAAGAACGGAAAACTTCCAAACGCCACAAGAAGAGAAGACAGTTCGTGTGTCATCATTGTGGAGAACCAGGGTCCATTAGGCCCTTTTGCTGGAAGATCATTGGTGAAAGAAGACACTTTCAAAGAACAAGTGTGGCTGATAAATCCCATGTTGGTAACCGCGCTACCAACATCAGGTTCAAACAAGTGTGGGTCAAGAAAAACAGCATCAAGTGTAATGTGATCCATACCTCCCTGAAATCTCATGTCCCTGGAGCCTGGTATTTTGATAGTGGATGCTCGAAGCATATGACAGGCTTAGAAGAATTGCTTTCCAACATTGTCAGATTTAAAGGTGGAAAGATTAAGTATGGTGGAGGTGCAAATGGCCAAATCATTGGCCAAGGAACCCTTCATGTACCTGGTATTGCAAAGCTTGAGAATGTGTTGCTGGTTAAAGGTTTAACGGCGAATTTGATAAGTATTAGCCAATTGTGCGATGGTGGTTTCAATGTCAAGTTCACTCGTGAAAGATGCGAAGTTTATGACGAAGGCAATGCATGTATTCTCATTGGTCAGAGGACCTCAGATAATTGCTATCAAATCAATAGTGATGTGTTTTGCAAGCTGTCTCAATTGAGTGATGCCGAGATGTGGCATCAAAAGCTCGGACATGTCAATTACAATATGATGGAAAGTTTGGTAAAAAAGGATGCTGTGATCGGACTACCTAAGCTCAACACAAAAAACATTCTAGTTTGCGAGGCATGCCAGAAAGGTAAGCAAGTCAGGGTGCCACATCCAATAGTACAAAGTCTCACTACCTCATATTGTTTCGAACTCCTTCATATGGACCTTTTGGGACCACTTGAAGTTGAGAGCCTTGGTGGTAAAAGATATTTTCTTGTGCTTGTAGATGATTTTTCCCGCTTTACTTGGTAGAGTTTTTAAAAGAAAAATCTGAGACTTTCAAAATATTTAAAAAACTTGCAAAAATGTTGTGTGTACAATTTGGTGTGAGCATTGGTAGGGTTATGTCTGATCATGGAAAAGAATTTGATAATGTATCATTTTCAAAATATTGTTCCAAAGGTTGTATAACTCATGAATTTTTTTCACCCATCACCTCCCAACAAAATAAGATAGTCGAACGCAAAAATAGATCTCTTATAGAAATGTCTAGGACTATGCTTATTTCAAATGAGGTTACTAAACGTTTTTGGGCAGAAGCAATGAACACTGCATGCCATATAATTAATAGGGTGTATTTTAGACCAGGATCTTGTGTTACTCCCTATGAATTATTGATGGATAACAAGCCAAACTTGAGTGATTTTCATATTTTTGGGTGCATTTGTTATGTGCTAAATGATAGAAATCATCTTGCTTCAAAGAGTGATAAATGTGTTTTCATGGGATACTCTCGAAATAGTCATGCATATAGAGTGTTTAATCTTAGAACGTGTTGCATGATTGAGTCGGTTAACGTCAAGTTTGATGATTTGATGAGTGGTTTTAAACCTGCTGAGGAGGATGATCTGGTTTATAATCAAAATCCTCAAAATAATGTCACACTTCCTGTAGATGAAAGTGCAGGTATTGAAAATAGAGATGCAGGTGCTGAACTCAGAGATTTGAGTGATGTTGGTAACAATGTTGATACGGGGATAACAACATCAACTCCAGTCGCCGCAAAATTAGATTTTAATCCAAGTGTGGAGAATCCAGTTGAACCCATTGACTTGAATCAGAGAAATATTCCTTCAAGAATTCAGAAGAATCATCCTATGAGCCAAATCATTGGAGATCTCGATGAAAGAACTATAAGAAAGCGACAAATAAATTTCAAAGATATGGTAAGATTTGTTTGCTTGTTTACTAATTGCTCTAAAACTTGAGAATCTTTGTCTCTTTCCAAAACAGAGCCCAAGCGAGTAGAGGATGCTCTTAAAGCCGAGTATATTGTAGCTGGAAGTGCTTGTACACAGTTATTGTGGATGAACCAAATGATAGAGGACTACGGYYTACATAKWAGAAYATTGRCTDTGCWCTGTGVYAMTTCCAGTGCCATTGATATCTCGAAAAATCCAGTCCAACATTCTCGAATCAAACACATTGACATAAGGTACCACTTTATTCGAGACTTGGTTGAGAGGAAGATAGTTAGCCTTGAGCATATAGGAACAGACAATCAGCGTGCTGACATCTTCACTAAGGCATTAGATTTCGAGACCTTTTCTCGTTTGAGGAGAGATCTCGGTATGTACATTGTCTGAACCAATGTTGGTTTGTGATGTTGTGACACCCCTTATCAACATCAGTCACAACATCTGTATAATTTTGCATGCATTTTTTATCTTTTTTTCATACATGATTCTAATGCATTGAGTTTGATTGAAAGTGCAATAAGGTCCTGTGTTGCAATAAAAGTGATGACAAAAAGGACCAACCTCTTCAAAATTAGGTGATTGTGGGACTTGCCCGTAGAAACTGGTTTTCTCCCAGGTCCAAAAACAAGAGGTTTTTAACAGCTTTGCTGAAGATTAAAAGATTCAAATCCCTTCAAGGATGAAGAAAATCTGGATACAAAATGATTCAATCTTTAAATATTACCTTCTTGAGAGATCTTGACGTAGTCATTAACTTGGGTTAAGGGGTAAGCTTCCATTGACTTCACCTGAGGTAATGTTGGTTAATGATGTTTTCAGTAATAAAAAGCAACATTGGATCAAGTCACTGAAATCATAATGTGTTCTTTTTAACCTTTTTAGGTCATGAATTTTAGGCATCCAATAGGACATTCATACTTTGGAAAGATGCCATCTTGCTGTGTGTTCTATTGTTTGTGTTCGTGTCTATCTTGAATTCTCTTAATTCTTGTTTTGAATCTTGCTAACCAAGTGTTTTAGTGGTGTTATAATCGGAGGATTAGACAGGTAATAAGAGGTTAATTTGGCGAGTGAAAAATTATTTTGCAAAGAATTTGTTCAACTATGGTGATGGTTTATAAAAATCTAGCTCTATCTCGGTTTTAATTTGTAGTTGGGATTTGTGGTTTTTATTTCCAAAATTGAGATGATGGAGTAGTTGAGTTGAGATCGTGTGTCTTATTTTGAGAAAGAGTGGGGAGTTATTTTCTTAATTTTACTTTTTCTTTCTCCAAATTTTACTGCCTTCAACACTCGATTTTTTGTTTGTAATTGTTTTCAATCTCTTGCACAATATCGAATTCACCATCACCCAGCAAAGCTTCGGAAACATACTGTGCGTTTAGCGAATAAGAAAATTCCACCAAAGGAGAGAAAAGTAGAAGTCCAAAGCTGCCGTGTCAGCCCATGTTTGTTTCGGTGTTGTGTCACCGAAACCAACATCCCCTGCAGACAATCCTGCCGCTTCTCCAAGCTTCGATTCTGATATGTTTCATCTGCAAGTGCACAGATTCCTTTATCTGCCTCCGACCACTTTGCTAGCTCTGATGAGGCTCCGTCTCAAGCCGTCGAGATTGAAGACATGGAACCAATCTCCACGAGGTTCTTGACGAGTGAAGCTGATGAGCTGTTCTTGGGATTTCAAAATCGAGGCTTGATTGCTGAGCGTCGAATCCCCCGTTGGTGTTTTCGTGAAGCAGACTATGATTACCTTCTTTAGGCACCGAGGCACCTCTTCGAGCTGGTGTCATGTCTGATGTTGGTTCTGGTATTCCCAACATCAGTACCAACATGGTTCATTTTTCTGCTCTGTTTTTCCTAGCCCAGATTACTTTGTTTGGTAACCAGTTTGCACAGCACCAGGCGCTTCGGGACTCGTTTGTTGAGGTCCTTTTGCATTTCGAACAAAAAGGGGGAGAAGAAGACGCTGCTGTGAATTCGTTTTTGTTTGTTTTAAACAATGGTTGCTTCATTTAGGGGGAGTTTCTAATTTAGGGGGAGCTTCTAGTTCAGGGGGAGTTTTTTAGTCTTTTGATTATTTTCATGCGTCTTGGGTATTTTGTCCAGAAAGGCAAAAGGGGGAGATTGTTGAGGAATTTATTCTTGGCAATAATTCCTTATTTTGTTATTTGTCTTTCTTAGGCCCAAAATATATTAGGAAACTAGATTTAGGAATATATTGTGTTTCCTAGTTTATGTACAAGATTTTAATTATTCCTAGATTGTGATTAGGATTTTTTTTTAGGTATTTACCAAGTTTAGGATTCTAGGATTGTCTATTTAGACAAAGAATTCTAAAGCTTGTACACACGTGATAGGGCAGTATTGGTAAGACCCGGATTGAGGTAGACCCGCATTTAATAGTAAAGGTTGTGAGAGTTGGCTGACTTGCGTGTAAAAAAGTATGGTCAAATCTCTCTTGAAGAGAGGTGGCCTTAGACAGACCTGATTGGTTGTTAACAGGAAAAGACAAATGGGGGACCATTCGTTACCTGGATGATCCTTGATTTACGGGCCTTGTTCCCGAAATCCCGGAGAGGGGTCCCCACCGGGGGACTTATAGATATTCTAGCCAGATCTGAATTGGGAAAGAGCTGAAATTAGTAGTGATTGCAGATGGGGAGACGGGGCCGACCTGCCCACTTAAGAAGTATTCCTGGCTAGGCAGTCCTGAAAATATTAAAAGATTCGCTGGCTTGGTTAGACCTGGCCTTCGGCTTACTTAAGAAGGAACAAGTGGGACCACTTGTTCAGAAACTGTTTCCAAAACGGCCCATGATTCGCGGCACGTGTCCCTGGGATCCCGGCTGGGGTCCCCACGGGAATAAGCTATAAATATCTCAGCCCCAAGGCTGAGAGAGGTATGTCTTCTGAAGTATTCCTTCTTATTTTCTGGAAAACACCTCGCGCTTACTAACTTAAGCATCGGAGAGGTTTCCACCGAAAAACCACCGGTGGTCCTTTCTAATCTATTTTAGTGGTGTAGGTTCAGGAAGCTCTTGAGTTTTCAGGTGTGGTTTGGGTTGCTCGCCTTTTGGGTCGGAACAAACTGGCGCCGTCTGTGGGAAAATTCGGGCTAAGACATGAGCTCCTTTTTTCCATGGCTTCCGACGGGTTACGCAGAAATTTGGTTGGAGAGCTTGGCGGAACCCCCAAATCCGCCATGCCGCGGGGCATGCCGCAGACAATAGAAACGTCAACGGCGAGACCTGCGGATGCAGAGCCGTCAACTGCGGCTAGGCCGGGTACTGTTCCGCCTCCCTCTGGCGAAGCGACGCCTGCCGTGGGAGGATGGTTCAACGATACCCTTCTCCGGCAACTGTCTGATCTCATCGGCAAAGCAGTGGAAACAGCTGTAGAGAAAAAATTCGTAGAAATGCCGGATCGGACGGTCCCAGGGGCGGATACTGAGCCGCTGCGCAACTAGCGGGCGGAGCGGGCGCCTCCTCAGAATAGAGATGAGCATTTCTCTACTTTCGATGGTGAAACCTCAAGCCAGACCAATCCGGGTCTGATGGAACAGATGCAGAGCTTGCAAAAAGAGGTGAGGGAGTTTAAGAGGAAAATGGCGACTGGCGGTGTGATTCCGGCGAGAAGAGGTACGCCGTTTACTGAGGAAGTCATGCGAGATGATGTGCCGGCTTCATATCGCTCCCTAGGCTTCGAGTACAATGGAACCACGGACCCGTGGGACCATCTCAGTCGCTTCGAGATCGTGGCGGCCCTGCACAAATTTTCAGACGCCGTTATGTGCCGGGTCTTCCCAATGACTTTTACCAAATCAGCACAGCTCTGGTTTAGCTAGTTGCCGCCTCGTTCTATTAGTAATTTTGAAGAGTTTAGTTCGGCTTTCCTGCACCAGTTTACAAGCTGCAGGAAGTACTAGAAGATGCCTCTGGAATTGTTTAGCCTTAAGCAGAAGGAAGGGGAGAGTCTGCGCGCTTATATTAGTCGTTTCACTAATGCTAAACTGGAGGTGTCTTCAGCGTCGGAGGAGCTGTTGGTGAATGCTCTGGCGCAGGGCCTGAGAAGAGGTGAATTCTTCCAATCGCTGGTTGTCAAGCCTGCTCTAAAGTTTGGCGAGCTCTTGGAACGGGCTGAGAAATATATTCATTTGGAAGAGGCATTGAAGATTAAGGATGAAGGGGAAAAGAGAAGAGAGAGAAGTGACTGAGAAGAAAAAGGAGCCGTTAAAAAGCTGCGGCCAGACCTGTCTGGAGGGAGACCTCGCTTTGATAAATATACTCCATTAGCAAACCCGCAGGGTGAGATCCTACAGGCAATAGAAAAGCATCCAGACCTGAAATGGCCAAAAACCTACTCACAGAGGCCTTAGAGGGAAAGGTCTGATCGCTTTTGCCGCTTCCACAACGAGTACGAGCATGATACCGATCAATGTACCCATCTGAAGGACGAATTGGAAAGGATGGTCCAGGCTGGACACCTGAAAGAATATGTCCGCATGAAAAGAGATGAAATCAGATCTGGCAACAAAAGTTATGACCATTTCTCGCAAGGCAGGGGGACCGAGTGGGTGCCCAGGACAAGGTGCGGACTGGGCTGAGGAGATCTGACCAGGCTCAGGTTGTACATGGGGAAATACAAATGATAACTGGGGGTGAGTTGGATGAACACTCTAGAAGAGCCCAACACAACTACGTCCGAGCTGCCAGGGATTTAGTTAGGACATCTCGGGAGGTTGGATAATTGGCATCTGCGCCAAACATTTGCTTTGGGTTAGAGGACTGTGACGGTATTCTAGCCCCGCACATGGATGCTCTGGTCATAACGACCACAATTGCCAACTACAACGTGCGGAGAATTTTCGTGGACACAGGAAGCTCTGCGGACATATTGTTTTATGACTGTTTTCGACAATTAAAATTGAATGTAGAACTCGAGGAGGTGACAACTTCGCTGGTTGGGTTTGCAGGGGGTGCCCTGAAACCCTTGGGCGCAGTAAAGCTTTTGGTAACGCTGGGGGAGGAACCCTATAGGGTAACCAGAGCAGTACGTTTCTTGGTAGTGGATGCCCCATCTTCCTATAACGTGATGCTCGGTCAGCCATCCTTGAGCCAGTTCCAGGCTGTTATATCTGTCTTCCACATGAAAATGAAATTCCCGGCAGAGGACGGAACGGGAGAAGTCAGAGGTGACCAATATGCTTCGCGGCAAACATATGTTGAATGCAGCAAGAGAAATGCTGAGGGTGAAAGGCAGAGCAAGAGAGCTAGAATAGAGCCGCCAAAAATAGATCTGTCCGGGAGAGAGGAGGGATTGATGATGGTTGAGATAATCCCAGGGGATGAGAGTCGGGTCCTTCGGGTAGGAACGACTCTCAGCCCGGGAGTTTTGACAGATCTGGTGGCACTGTTGAGAAACAGTTCTGACGTATTTGCCTGGTCCCCTCAAGACTTGATAGAGATTGATCCGGAGGTGGCAGAGCACCACCTAAAACATCAGCTCGGATGCGAGGCCGGTAAAACAGAAGAAGCGCAATTTCGGGCCGGAGAAGGAGGCCGTCATAGAGGCTGAGGTAGAAAAATTGCTCAAAGCCAAGCATGTCCAGGAAATACAATTCCCGGAATGGCTTTCCAACGCTGTTTTGGTTCCAAAAACTCAGGATGATTGACGCATGTGTATCAACTTTAGAGATCTCAACTGTGCTTGCCCGAAGGATCATTACCCCTTGCCTAGAATAGACCATCTTGTCGATTCTACCGCCGGATGTGAGCTCTTGAGCATGATGGATGCATCCCAGGGGTATCACCAGATCAGATTAGCAAAGGATGATTGGAAGGGGGTCAATTTTATTACCCCAAAGGGAACGTATTGCTATGTGGTGATGCCTTTTGGTTTGAAGAATGTAGGGGCCACTTATCAGCGCTTGTTTGATAAGATGTTTAAAAACCAACTCGGGCGAAATATGGAAGTTTACGTTGATGACATGTTGGTTAAAAGCATAAAAGCAGTGTTGCATGTGGAAGACCTGCGTGAGACCTTCGCCACCCTGAGACGTTACAAGATGAAGCTTAACCCCAAGAAATGCGCATTCGGGGTTAGAGCTGGTAAATTTTTGGGTTACATGGTCACAGAGAAGGGTATTGAGGTAAACCCAGAGAAGGTCAGAGCAATTATGGAAACGCAGGCTCCTAGGAACGTAAAAGAAATGCAGTGCTTAGCCGGGAGAATTAATGCCCTAAGTAGATTTATTTCCAAGTCTGCCGAGAAAAGCTTGCCATTTTTTCAAGCTCTAAGGAAGAAGGTAAAATTCCAATGGAATGATGAGTGCGAAGAGACATTCAAATTGTTGAAGGAGCATTTGGCCAATATGACTCTGCTGACGAAGCCTGTCCAAGGAGAGCCATTGATCCTATACTTGTCTGTAGGAGAGCAAGCGGTCAGCTCTGTTTTAATCAGAGAGAAGGTAAAATACAGAGACCAGTATACTTCTGGAGCAAGGTCTTGCACGCAGCAGAGACCAGATACGTCGAGGTAGAGAAGGCAATGCTGGCGTTGATCGGGACTGCTCGTAAGTTACGGCCGTATTTTCTTTCTCATGGAATAATCGTGCGAACTAACCTATCATTGAAGGCCATAATGGACAACCCGAGGCATCTGGACGGTTAGTCAAGTGGATAATAGAGCTCAGCGAGTTTGACGTTACATTTGAGGTGAGGACAGCAATAAAAGCCCAAGGCTTAGCTGATTTTATGCAGAAAATGGCTGGTCCTCCTGGAGCACTGAAAGAATGGACCATCTTTACAGACGGCTCGGTCTGTAATCAGGGCTGTGGAGCCGGAATCGTCTTGATAGATCCAGCTGGTATGTTGACCGAGTTTGCTGTACGCTTGAATCATGCACTTTCTAATAATGCCGCTGAATACGAGGCCCTTTTGCATGGAATCAAAATGGCAAAGGACCTAGGGGCAGAGATGGTATGTGCCAAGGTGGATTCTCAGTTGGTTTGTAAACAGATCAGTGGTGAATTTGAAACCAGGGAGGAAAACATGCAGAAATATCTGGTTAAATTTAGAGAATTGGTTAAGGGCATGAAGAGCTGTACAGTACTACAGATTTCTCGGGAAGAGAATGACAAAGCTGATTACTTAGCAAGGTTAGCCAGCTCGGCCACAGGTTGTGACAAGAGGAAGATAACGTTACTCGGGGCAGAGGCGGAGTTCGGTGTTGAACAGGTCTGTTCGGTGTATGCAGTTGATGATTGGCGTTCCCCTATTACAACTTACTTACAACATGAAGAACTGCCGGAGGATCAAAGAGAAAGAGCTAAAGTAAAAATCAGATCCGCCCGTTTTTGTTTGATCAGAGGGGTTCTATTTCGGCGTGGGTTTGGATGAGCTTTGTTGCGATGCCTAGGCTCAGAGGAGGGCGCCCAAATCCTTAGAGAAGTCCATGAGGGGTTTTGTGGCAATCATATGGGAGCCAGAGCTTTGGCTATCAAAGTATTAAGAGCTGGCTACTTCTGGCCTTCTCTGAGGAAAGAGGCGGAGACCTTTGTTAGAAAATGTGAAAAGTGCCAGAAGATGGCCCCGTTGATCCACCAACTGGCAGAGGAGTTAATAACAATGAGTTCCCCTTGCCCCTTCGCCAAATGGGGGATTGATCTAGTCGGCCCATTCCCAATGGCCCCATCCCAAAAAAGGTTTTTAATTGTGGCCATAGATTACTTTAGTAAATGGGTCGAGGCAGAGGCCCTCGCCAGGATAACGGAGGAGGCAGTGATGGGATTCATTTGGAAGAATGTGGTCTGTCGCTTTGGCGTGCCAAGGATATTAATATCAGATAATGGAACCCAATTTATGGGAGCCAAGATAAAAGCCTGGTGTGTCAAGATGAATATCC
>BMAC01000931.1:36029-60968 GCA_014905375.1 Phtheirospermum japonicum
ATTCTAATATTAATTATTAAAATTATAACTTTTAATATTAGAATTAACTTGCCTACGTATCTTTGTAAAGGAATCAAAGTCCACGTAGTTCGATTTTTTTTTTGTTTAAAAAAATAAGTTAAAAAAGGACTTGAATTTAATTATAATATTAGAAATTAAAATTAAATTTTAACTTTTAATATTAGAATTAAATTGCCTACGTATCCTCGAAAAGGAATCAAAGTTCACGTAGTTCTTTTACTTACCTCACTTACCTACTTACCTATTCGTCGTTGTCGTTACTTCCCGAAGTGGTATCGTAATAGTCGCTCTCTTCACCTTCATCCAATTGCATTTCTTGTTCTCGCGATTCGGCTTTCACCCAATCGTTCATCAACATTTGATTTTCAAGATTTTTGGATGTTAAGGTAGACCGTCGCTCATCTAACATATTGCCTCCCGTGCTGAAGGTTTGTTCAACAGAAACGGTTGAAACAGGAACGGCAAGGACTTCCTTGGCAATCCTAGTAAATTTAAATATATGAATATAATAATATAATATGTATAATAGTTAGTTTTATAAATTTATATATTTTTATCACCACACTTATTTTTATGTAACATATTAACATAATTTATTTATAACTAATTCAAATATTATAAAATGTATATCTTTCTATCATGTTTCATATTATGATAAAATATAAAAATTTATGAAATATTATTTATTACATTTATACTATATATCATATTATGTCTCACATAACTAATTATAACTTATTTAAAGTATTTTAGTATAGTATATTGATAATTGTTGTATGATAAACTAATAATATTTTTGAATGACTCTTAAAATAATTTAAAATTCTTAAAAAAAAATTCTTAAATGAATAGAATAACCAAACCAAATTATAGTAAACCATGCTATATATATATATTATATATATATATATATATATATATATAAAGAGAGAGAGAGAGAGAGAGAGAGAGAGAAGAGAGAGAGAGAGAGAGAGAACTTCTACGGTGCCTTCACGGCACCATTCTCCACTTAATAGGAATTAATAGGGACCATTAGATCAATTTTAGGCTTTTTATCTTAATAGACCTAAGGTTGTAAATGCAGAGAGGGTGGGGGGCATGGTGCCTTGAAGGCAAATCAACTAAAGGAAATAAACGTAATTAAAAAGTATGAACAAATTCCTATTGCATTAACGAATAGAATAGCATAAACGAGACCACTACGCATGAATTTAATCCACGAACTTGAAAGTAACAAGATCACTAATTAAGCTACTCAAAAACCCAAAGCTCAACATCAACAATCACAATCCAAATAATAGAAATAATCTAACATAAACGATTTAAATTGCTTTTACGTAATTAAATCTCTAATAACCAAGCATGAAATAAATAAAATAAAAGATGAAAGATTATGAATTAAATTGTCCAAAATATCCACAACGTCAAACATAAAGCAACTCAAAATCTGGAAATAAAAACAATAGTCGAAAAGCATGAATTAACGAAAACTAAATTAGAAAGCGATTAAAAGTTCAAGATTACTTATTGGAACTAAGAAGTGAAGTAAATTCTCCAGCTATTCCGGAGAGAAATGGTAGATCGTGACCAAAGAACAGATCGCGTGCTAACGAACGGAGCTTGGAACTTGCAATCCTTGTGTCCTTGATCTTGAACCAAAAGCTACGTATGGGTGTTGGGTTCTTGTAATTTGTACGAATTTTTGATTAGTTTTGATGTAATTTGTATATATGTGCTGCTGTTCTTAAGTTGTAATCCGGAAGAAAAAAGGGAGGAATTAGAGAGATAGAGAGAAATTGGTAGGTAGGGAAAAATGTATAATTGCTTGCTTGCCCAAATCATATTGTTCTCACCCTATTTATAAATATGTACCCTAATGCAACAAAATAAAGGTAGCAAATTAAAAGAGCCCAATTAATATAACTTGACTATGTAGAAGAAGTAAGCCCAACAGCCCAGCAGCCCATTATTCAATAAAATCAGATCCTTCAGCAACCGGCCCAGCTTCACAACCAGCTTGGCACCCTTCAACCCGACCCGGTTCCTTTTCCTCTCTTATCCGCACCGATCCCTTTGCTCATCCGAAAAGCCAAAGACTGCAGTTTTATCCCAATTCGTCTTCCTTTCCTCTCCTTCTCCGCCGATTTCGCCAGCTCTGACCAAATTAGGTTTAGTAGCCATAACAATACCCCTTCGATTTTCAGATCCTTGACCGCAAGGATCTAAAGTCGGAAACTTTTTACCTACACATTTGGTATCCTACCAGGAAGCCAATCCCAAATTAGGGTTTCCCCATTCTACCAATATTTGTTCAATTTCTTCCCCTTTTCTGATTATGCATCGCTGATTTAGTACCCGGTGGGGAGCAATTTTGAAATCTCCGTTTGAATCAGTCACCGACAATACTTCGAGAGGTAAAAATTCTGATTTTAGCTTTCCTTTCAACAGGGATACATGAAATACCGGGTGTATCTTTGAGCCTACTGGTAATTCCAACTTATAAGCTACCTTTTTGATTTTCTTAATTACAGGGTAAAGCCCGCAGTACCTGGAAGCCAGCTTCAAGTTCTTGAGGAGGTGCAGGGAATTCTGTTTATAGGGTTGCAGTTTGAGGTAAACCCGGTCCCCTATTTCGAAGCTTCTTTCTGTCCTTGACTTGTCTGCATTGGTCATCATGCAGTTCTGGGCATGCATTAGGTTTTCTTTAATCTGTTTTAGCATGGTTTGTCTTTGTAGCATAAGATCCTTGGCTTCTCCATTCATTGCATCCATATAAGGTCCTGTAGATAGTAGGGTGTGTGTGTAGCCATACAGGGCTTGAAAGGGGGTCATTTTCAGTCCTGTGTGGTAATTGGTGTTGTACCAATGTTCAGCAAGTGGTAGCTACTTAATCCATTGCCTGGGTGTAGTACTGATCATGCATCTCAAATAATTCTCTAGGCACTGATTCAACCACTCAGTTTGTCCATATGTTTGAGGGTGGTGTGCTGAGGATAGGTTAAGCTGAACTCCTAGCAATTTGAATAGGTCCTTCAAAAAAGCACTAGTGAAGACCTTATCCCTGTTTGATATGATACTCACTGGCAAGCCATGTAGCTTGTAGATAGTGTCTAAGAACACCTTAGCTATAGATTGAGCAGTGTAAGGGTGTGAGAGAGCTATGAAGTGCCGATATTTGGTAAACCTGTCAACTATCACCCAAATCACATCTTTACCCCCTGATTTGGGTAAACCGTCTATGAAGTCCATTGAGATGTGGGTCCACGCCTGCTCTGGAATGGGCAAAGGTTGTAGCAACCCAGGGTGGCCCTCAAGATCTGGTTTATTCCTCATACACACATCAAAAGATTGCGCCATTTAATAACACCACCGTTCATTTTAGGCCAGAAGAAAACACCTTTCAACCTCATATAAGTTCCATTTATCCCAGAGTGACCACCATAAGCTGACTCATGCATCACTGATAGTATGTGTTTCCTCACTGTGTCATCCATTTATCCCAGAGTGACCACCATAATCTGATGATTCCCCCATTGACTGTATATTCAGGAAAGAGGGTGGTGTTTAAACTCTTACTAGCCAGTATTTTGTTACAGAATGGGTAGCTGTTACCTCCTGTACCCACCCAGGGACCACAAGGCTAATAGCCTCACAACTCTCCACAACTTCATTCCTCCTTGATAATGCATCTGCTGCCCAATTCTCCACCCCTTTCTTGTACTGTATTTCATAATCAAGCCCTAAAAGTTTAGTGAGCCACCTCTGTTGCATAGGAGACATAACTCTCTGGTCTAACATGTGTTTTAGGGATTGCTGATCAGTTATGATAATGAACTTATGGCCCTGCAGATAGTACCTCCATCTTTGAATAGCCATTAGGACAGTTAGCAACTCCCTTTCATTACAGATAGGCCCTGTCTCCTTGGACAGAGTGTCTTACTCATGTAGGCAATGGGCCTCCCTTGCTGCATCAATACAACACCTACCCCATACCCACTGGCATCAGTTTCTAGGGTAAAGGGTTGAGTGTAATCAGGTAGGGCCAGAACAGGGGTAGTGCTCATGGCTTCCTTCAGTTGTTGGAAGGCCTCTTCAGCTTCATCTCCCCATTTAAACCGGTTATTTCTTAGTAGGTTTGTGAGGGGCCTGCAAATAACTCCATACCCCTTAACAAATCTCCTGTAGTAGCCTGTCAGCCTTAAGAAACTCCTTAGCTGTTTAACAGTAGTAGGTCTAGGCCAATTGACCATACATTCCACCTTCTGAGGATCTGTGGACACTCCTTCTGCAGATATGATATGTCCTAGGCTAAGTTGCACCGACACGGACACGGGACACAACACGACTCGGACACGAGGACACGCTTATTTTTAAAAATATAGGACACGACACGGCTCGGACACGTTTATTATATAAATAATTATTAATATATTTATTTCCTATAAATATTAAATTATAATAATTTTTATTTCTAATAAATCATCTTAAATAATTACAAACTCATCCACAATAGTTTATAAAACCCCAAATAAAATAAAAAATGATATTAAATTAATAAATAAATAAATTTTTTGAAAAAAAAATAAAAAAATGAAAAAACGTGTCGGGGCCGTGTCCCCTATGCTCCGCTGTGTCCGTGCCGTGTCCCCAGTCAAAAATTCAAAAAAAAAAAGAAAAAAATAGGACACGCGTCCGACACGTGTCGGGCGCGTGTCCGCGTCCTCGGAGTGTCCGACTCGTCCCGGGGGTCAAAAACGAAGTGTCCGTGCATCATAGGTCCTAGGTATTCAATCTGTTGTTCCCCAAACTGGCTCTTGCTTCTCTTAGCAAATAGTGTATTCTCTCTCAACAGGGTAAGCACTTCTTCAAGGTGTTTCAGGTGTGTTTCCTTTTCCTTGCTATAGATCAATATGTCATCAAAGAAAACTAGGACATACTTCCTCAGACAGCCTTTGAAAACCTGATTCATTAGAGATTGAAAAGTAGCAGGAGCATTGCACAACCCAAAGGGCATCACTAGGAACTCAAAGTGGCCATGATGTGTACTGAATGCTGTGAGGTATCTGTGCTCAGGCTTCATCAGAATCTGAAAGTATCCTGATCTTAGGTCTATTTTAGAAAAGTATTTAGCCCCAGAAAGTTCATCCAACAGTTCTTCAATGATGGGAATAGGATAATCATGTTTAACTGTCAGCTCATTAAGATACCTGTAATCCACACACATCCTCCAAGTTGCATCCTTCTTCTTTACCAATAGCACAGGTGAGGCAAATGGACTCTTGCTATTTTGAATAATCCCTGAATTTAGTAACTCCTGTACAATCCTTTCTATTTCATCCTTATGATTGTGGGATGTTCTTTTGGGGTATTGATGTTTAGGCACACTCCCTGGTTTAAGAATTATTTGATGTTCCACACCTCTGCAAGGTGGAAATCCTTCAGGTTCCCCAAAAACATCCTCATACTTTCCCAACAAGTCATGCATCTCCTTATCCTCCTTAAGGTCAAGCTTGAAGGGGTGTAAAAAATACACTCCTTCCACTTGTTCTTCAAATTCATTATGTATCATCTGAAATAAGGAGTGCTCTGTGATAAGTTGGCATTGGGTTGTTCAGTTAGGGCCTTCAATCTGATTCTCTTCCCCCCAAGGTTCACAGTAACTGACATGTCATCATAACCTAACTCAATAGGGGTATTCTCCTTAAGCCAATCACCTCCAAGAATAATATCACATCCTTCATGTTTTAGGAGCCTCAGAGGGTATCTGAACATATAGTTCTGCATGGTCCAGGTGAACCCTACTGCTTGTTGAGAGTTCAACAACTTCTGCCCATTGGCTACCCTTACCAATATGGGTTTGGTGGGTCCCAACTCACATCCTAATTCCCTGGCAGTTTCTTCTTTAATGAAGCTCAGTGTACTCCCTGAATCCAACAACACATGAAATTGTTTGTCTCCACAATACCCTACAAACCTCATGGTTGTGGGACCATTTCCTCCCACAATGGAGTTCACTGAAATCTGTACCTCTTCAACAGGGTCCATTACCTTCTCAGGTTCTTCACAAATAGGGTCTGAATTCAGGTAGGCCAGTTCTTCTTCTTCTTCAGTCATCATCATGTAATTTACCCTATGTTTGCACCTGTGTCCCACTACAAACTTCTCATCACAATTACAGCAAAGTCCTTTTTCTCTCCTTGCAGCCATCTCTACTGATGAAAGTAATTTAGGAGGGTTTTTTCCTTGGGTAAGAGGGGTCTTTTTGTAAGCATTTGGATTAGTGGGTACAATGACTCTTTGATTAGGGTAAGGAGTAGAAGAAAAATTCCTGTTAGGTCCTTTAACTCTCATTGTGATTGCCTCCAGGGTCATCAACTGTTTCTTTCCCTGTTCTATGGTTTGCTGTAAGGTGCTAGGCTCAAACATATTCACAAAAGCCTTTAGGTCTTTGATGAGGCATAAATAGGCCAGACCCGGATTAGGGTAGACCTGGATCCAGATAGCCAAAGAAAGGAGCTCGGGATGGCTTATGCTTGGGTTGAACTGGTTTTCTTAAAAGCTGAATAAATCAGAGCAAGGTCACCCCAGCCCAGGAGTTGTCCTGAGCTAATAGGGACCTCCTGTGAGATAAACCTTGAAATATAAAGGCAGGCTTGCCGACAGAAAGGAGAGCAGGACTAGGGAAGACCTGGTCCTTGATCCCCGTCGGGGGGGCAAGTGGGACCACTTGTCAGAGTTTGTTATTTAAACGGCCCTTGATTCGCGGCCTTTATTTCCGAGATCCCGAAAGGGGTCCCCACTGGGAAGAACTATAAGTATCTCAGCCCCAAGGCTGAGAGAGGTATGTCATTCTTTGTGCATTCCTTGCTTTGCTCACTAGAAACACTATATACGCTTTCTGACTTAAGTATCGGAGAGGTTTCCACCGAAAAACCCCCGGTGGTCCTTTTCTGACGTGTTTGTGTGTGCAGGTTGGGAAGTAGCGCAAGGTTCAGGAGTGGTCATATTTTTGGGTGAAACAATTGGCGCCGTCTTTTGGAACTTATGGCTTCAGACGGGTTGCGACAGAATCTGGTGGGAGAACTGGGCGGAACCCCTAGTTCCGCCGCGCCGTGGGGCATGCCGCGGTCGGCAGAGCCATCGACGACAAGGCCAGAGGGAGCAGAGCCATCAGTAGCAACTGGACTAGGCACTGCACCACCCCCCTCCGGCGGATCTACGCCCGCCGTTGGTGGATTGTTGAACGACACCTTTCTCAGGCAGCTGTCTGAGCTCATCGGCAAGGTTGTGGAAGCGGCTGTGGAGAAGAAATTCGCGGAAATCTCGACGCCGCCATCCAACACACTGCCAACTAGGACTGTTCCATTGACAGAAACGAAACTGCTGCGGGGCCAGCGCACTGATCGGACTCCCCTCCAGGACAGAGAAGAACATTTCTCCACTTCCGATAGCGAGACATCAAGCCAGGCCAAACCATGCCTGGCTGAGCAGATGCGAAGCTTGCAGAAGGAGGTGAGAGAGTTCAAGAGGAAGATGGCGGGCACCAGTACGGTGCCAGCGCGGAGAGGCACGCCATTTATGGAGGAAGTCATGCGTGATGATGTACCGACCTCGTATAGGTCTTTAGTCTTTGAGTATAATGGGACCACGGATCTGTGGGACCATCTCATCCGCTTCGAAATCGCAGCAGCGGTACATAAGTTCTCTGATGCGGTCATGTGCCGGGTCTTCCCAATGACTTTCACCAAATTAGCTCAGCTCTGGTTTAGCCACTTGCCGCTGCGATCCATTGGCAATTTTAACAAGTTCAGCTCAGCCTTCTTACATCAATTCACTAGCTGCCAAAAATACCAGAAGATGCCACTTGAGCTGTTTAGTCTAAAACAGAAAGAGGGCGAAAGCTTACGTGCTTATATTAATAAATTTACTAATGCAAAACTCGAGGTGCTTCTGCATTAGAGGAGCTCTTGGTGAACGCACTTGCGCAAGGCCTCAGGAGAGGAGAGTTCTTCCAATCACTGGTGGTGAAGCCAGCTCTGAAGTTTGGAGAGCTCTTGGAGAGAGAAGAAAAGTATATCCATTTAGAAGAAGCCCTGAAGATCAAGGACGAGGGAGAGAAGAAAAGGGAGAGATATAATAGAGAAGAAAGGGAACTAGTAAAAAAGTCAAGGCCAGACCTGTCTGGGGGAAGACCTCGCTTCGACCGATATACGCCTCTGGCGACTCCGCAGGGGGAAATCCTACAAGCAATAGAGAGGCATCCAGACCTGAAATGGCCCAAGACTTATTCACAGAAGCCTAAGAAGGAAAGGTCTGACAGATTCTGTCATTTTCATAACGGCTATGGACATGACACAGATCGGTGCACTCATCTGAAGGATGAGCTGGAGAGAATGGTGCAAGCTGGGCATCTTAAGGAATATGTGCGAATGAGAAAAGAGGAGGCCAGGTCTGATCATGGCAATCATGGCCGACCCCAACAAAATAAGCGTGATCAGGATAGGGGGCGTTATGAAGGAAGATGGAATGAACAGACCCAGGCCATACGGGGTGAGATTTTGATGATCATAGGGGGCGAGTGGGATGAGCACTCCAAACGAACCCAAAACAGTTACGTGTGAGCTGCACGGGATTTAAAGAGAAAGGGGAAAAAAGTTGGACAGGTAGCGCCGAGTCCAAATGTTTGCTTTGGGTCAGAGGATGTGGAGGGGATTCTAGCTCCTCATATGGATGCCCTGGTCATTACGGCTACTATAGCCAATTATAATGTTCGACGAATCTTCGTGGATACAGGGAGTTCGGCGGACATCATGTTTTACGAATGCTTCAGGAAGATGAACCTAGATGTAGAGTTGGAGGAGGTTACGACATCGTTGGTAGGATTTGCGAGAGGTACGTTAAAGCCCCTTGGAGCTGTTAACCTCCTGGTCACATTAGGGGATGAGCCCTATAGGCAGACCAAGACAGTTCGGTTCCTGGTGGTAGATGCAGCTTCCTCATATAATGTGATGATGGGAAGACCTTCTTTGTGCAAATTTCAAGCAGTGCTCTTGATTTACCACATGAAATTGAAATTTCCTGCTCACGATGGAGTAGGTGAAGCAAGAGGAGACCAGTATGCATCGAGGCAGACGTACGTCGAGAGTATTAGGCGAAGTGAAGAGGAAAGATATGCCAAGAGGAGGAAAGACAGGCCAAGAGGGTCCGGACAGAGGATAGAACCAAAACAATCGAGAGGGAAGAGAACTTAATGAATGTGGAGGTAGTCCCAGGGGATGACAGTCAAGTCCTCCGCATCGGGACAACTCTTAGTCCAGGGGTTTTGGTTGACCTGGTAGCGCTACTACGAGAGAGTGTAGATATATTTGCCTTATCTCCCCAAGACCTGGTCGGTATCAATCCAGAAGTGGCCGAACATCACCTCAATATCAGCCCTACAATAAAGCCAGTCAAGCAGAGGAAGCGCAATTTCGGGCCAGAGAAGGAGGACATTATAGAGGCTGAGGTGGAGAAGTTGTTGAAAGCTAAGCATATCCAGGAAATACAATTTCTTGAGTGGCTCTCCAACGCCGTGCTGGTCCCTAAGACCCTAGATGACTGGCGCATGTGCATAGATTTCCACGACCTCAACAAGGCTTGCCCCAAAGACCACTACCCTCTTTCTAGGATAAACCAATTGGTAGATTCCACGTCTGGCTGTGAGCTATTAAGTATGATGGATGCCTCACAAGGCTATCACCAGATCAAGCTCGCAAAGGAAGACTGGAAATGGGTCAGCTTCATAACCCCAAAGGGAACATACTGTTACGTGGTCATGCCATTCGGTCTCAAAAATGCGGGAGCCACGTATCAGAGACTGGTGGACAAAATGTTCAAGGAACAGTTGGGAAGAAACATGGAGGTATATGTGGATGACATGTTGGTCAAAAGCGTTAAGGAGACCTCATATGTGGATTATCTGAAAGAGACCTTTGACACCCTGAGGAGGTACAAAATGAAGCTCAACCCCAAGAAGTACACATTTGGGGTTAGAGCTGGAAAATTCCTGGGTTATATGGTCACAGAGAAGGGTATCGAGGCAAACCCAGAAAAAGTAAGGGCTATCATGGAGATGCAGGCGCCAAAAAACGTCAAGGAAATGCAGTGCTTAGCAGGTCGAATCAACGCTCTGAGTGGGTTCATTTCGCGCTCAGCTGAAAAGAGTTTGCCATTTTTTCAAGCCTTACAAAAAAAGCTAGATTCCAGTGGGATGATGAATGTGAGAAGGCATTCAAGATGTTGAAGGAGCGCCTGGCAGGGATGTCATTACTTACCAAACCAATTCAAGGCGAGCCCTTGATTTTATACCTTTCGGTAGGACTACAGGCCGTCAACTCGGTCTTATTAAGAGAAGAAGGCAAGATACAAAAGCCTGTGTATTACTGGAGCAAGATATTGCATGACGCGGAAAATCGGTATGTAGAAGTGGATCGGGATATCTTAGCCTTGGTAGACACGACACGTAAGCTACGACCTTATTTTCTATCACTTACCATAGTTGTGCAGACCAACCTGCCATTGAGAGCCGTTATGGACAAGCCAAAGGCATCAGGACGGCTGGTCAGATGGATAATCGAACTCAGCAAGTTTGATATAACTTTTGAAGCCAGAACGGCTATTAAAGCTCAGGCACTGGCCGACTTCATGCAAGAAATGGCCAGCTCTCCAATTGAAAAGAAGGAATGGATAATTTTCACGGATGGTTCGGTGGGAAGTCAAGGCTGTGGAGCAGGAATAGTCTTAATTGACCCGGCGGGTGTAGCTACCGAGTACGCAGTTAGAATGAATTACGTTCTGTCAAATAACGCGGCCGAGTATGAAGCCTTGTTGAGAGGAATTCAGGTGGCAAAAGACCTGGGAGCAGAGCAGGTATGTGCTAAGGTAGATTCACAATTGGTATGCAAGCAAATAAATGGTGATTTCGAGACAAGAGAGGAGCTTATGCAAAAATATCTAGATCGATTCAAAGAGCTCGCCAAGGATATGAAAGCTCTGACCGTCCTTCAAATTCCCAGAGAGGAAAACAGGAGAGCAGACTATTTGGCTAAAATAGCGAGCTCGGCCGTAGATTGCCAGGAAAGGACAATTACTTTGTTGATGGCGGACAACGAATTCGGTACAGACCAGGTGTGTTCAGTAAATGAGAAGGATGACTGGCGTTCTCCTATTATAACATACCTGGAGAAAGGAGAGCTGCCAGAGGATGAAAGAGAGGGAATGAAAGTGAGAATCAGGTCTGCCCGGTTCTGTTTGATAAAAGGAACATTTTCAGATGAGGATTTGGACGACCTTTGTTGAGATGTTTGAGTTCTGAAGAGGGCACCCAGGTCCTCAGGGAAGTACATGAAGGTTGTTGTGGAAACCATATAGGAGCGAGGGCCTTGGCTAGCTAAACGATTAGAGCTGGGTACTCTTGGCCATCAATGAGAGCAGAGGACGAAAGCTTTGTTAAAAGGTGCGAAAAATGTCAGAAGATGTCTCCTCTGATTCATCAGCCAGTGGAAGAGCTCATGACAATGAGCTCTCCCCGTCCTTTTGCAAAGTGGGGGATTGACCTGGTCGGTCCATTCCCAATAGCTCCAGCCCAGAAGAGGTTTCTAATTATGGCCATTGACTACTTTAGCAAATGGGTGGAAGCGGAAGCTCTGGAAAAAATCACCGAAGAAGCGGTGATGGGCTTCATCTAGAAAAATATTGTTTGTCGCTTTGGCGTTCCAAGGGTAATAATCTCAGACAATGGTACCCAGTTCATAGGGGCCAAAATTAAAGCCTGATGTGCCAAAATAAGAATCCAGCAGCACTTTACATCCATTTATCACCCACAAGTAAATGGACAGGTCGAGGTGACTAATCGCATCCTTGTCCAGGGGCTCAAATCGCGCTTAGAGAAATCTGGAGGAAAATAGGTAGAAGAGTTAAGTACTATACTCTGGGCTTATTGCACTAATCCAAAGGAAAGCACAGGAGAAACCCCTTTTAGTTTGGTCTACGGTATGGATGTCGTCATCCCCGCAGAGATAAGCCTCGAAACTCATCGGGGACAGAACTTTGACGAAGTTCAGAATGACGCATTAGTACGGGACGCGTTGGACTTAATTGATGAAAGAAGAGATCAAGCGGCGGTCAGGATGGAGCATGTGCGGGGGCGAATTTGGGCTGCTTATAAAAAAACTATCCGGAAAAGGCAATTCCAGTTGGGAGACCTGGTTCTTAGGAGGGCTGACCTGGAAAAAGCCAAAGGAAAACTGGATGTTGTGTGGCAAGGACCATTTCGGGTCACAAAAGTTTTGGCAGGTGGTGCATACGAATTGGAGGAATTAGACGGCGTTGAGATACCCCGAGCTTGGAACATTTCAAACTTACGAGAATTTTATGTATGAAAGTGAAATTCACAATGTTTATTTATAATGAAAATGCAGGTTTGTTCTTATTATATCTTCAGCACATTTCTCTGAAAGCCAGGATTGGCTAAGGGCGAATGCCCCGTTTTCCTGACCTTTATGTCAGTTTAAGCCAGGATTGGCTAAGGCCGGATGCCCCGTTTTCCTGACCTGATTGTCAGTTTAAGCCAGGATTGGCTAAGTGCAAATGCCCCATTTTCCTGACCTGATTGTCAGTTTAAGCCAGGATTGGCTAAGGGCAGATGCCCCATTTACCTGACCTGATGGTCAGTTTAAGCCAGGATTGGCTAAGGGCGGATGCCCCATTTACCTGACCTGATTGACAGAAGAAGCCAGGATTGGCTTAGGGCGGCTGCCCATAAAATATTCTTATTTGATTGGCAGGTTAAGCCAGGATTGGCTAAATACGGGTGCTCATGATAACACCTGACCTGATTAAAGGACTTTTAATACAAAGTCCTAGAGTGACTGCCAGCTCAGAACCATAAGAAAAAGTAAGGGTAAACACCTGTAAATGCACAATCCGCGGGTCAACCTCAAACAAGAGCTGACTGAAGGCGGAAACCTTACTTTTTCAGATCTGGCGGTAATCCTAAAACGCCTGAATAGGCTAAAACTTGGAAAACTTTAATCCACTTGGTTTGATTGAATGGAAAGAAGAATCAATTGAAGATACTCTTGTTTTTATTAACATTCTGGCAAATACAAAAAGACTTTGCTCACGTCTTCTACGAAGACTGGCAAGTTTGATTACAATGCAGGAAATAAACAAAAGGGAAATCAACAAAACCCCAGGAAAACCTAAGAGGCTCTCCGATCAGCGGCCAGAGCACGGCGGATGCGCCACAGCTCGCGCTCGGTCTCGTGATAGTACTGATGGTACTTGTCAGCCCGCTCAGAGATGGCGTGCGCTTCGCCGGTGGCGATCGTCAGCCGGCTCACCGACTCTGCCAAGTCGGCCTTCTCTTCCTGCAACCGGCGATTTAGTTGCCACAACTCAGCCCACTCTTGCTTATAGTGGCGTTTCTTCTGCCTTTTCCTCTCCAGAACGGTAGAGGTAGCCAACCTTTTCTCTGAGCAAGGTCAGTTTGTCAGAAAGCTTGAAGTTTTCGACGACCAAGGAGATGTTTCTCCGCTTCACTATATCAAGTTCTTAAAGAAGAGGAGAAGAAGCCATTTCAGAGAATGAAGGAAAATGAGTTATACAGGCATATATATAAAGAAAACGGGGGCACGTGCCAAGGAATAAAAAGTACTAGGGTCTCCGGAAAACCAGGAAACCCTAGAATTCTAAGAGTCATTACAGGACAAAAAAGGGCGTTATTATTAATTAAAGAGGTCACAATACAAATTCAGAAAAGACAAAAGGCAGATCGGCCACACAGGCTAACTACAGGTCTGACTAAAAGAAAATAAAAAGTTGTCCTAAAGGCCTAAGTCTCAGCTCCTAGATCAGCATCCAGCTCTGCCGCCAACTGGTCCACCACATCTTCGGCTAAGGCGCCCGGGGAAGCCCCACCAGGCAGTTCACCCAGACCTACGAAGGTTGGGGAGGGAGAAGAGTCGGGAGCGGCTGGAAGAGGAGCCTGGTCTGGCTGAGACTGCTCGGGTGAAAGAGAATGGAGTTTGGAAAGGACATGCTCAGCAAACTCGGATGCTCCGACAGTGTGCAGATGATCTCGCTCTGAGGCATAGGTGAACGAGGTTGGCTCTGGAGAGGTCTTCAAAGTAAGAGCTCGATTAAGGGGAACCCCTGGGTTACTTAAAGCCCATTTGGCTTGCTCGTCCAAAGCAAAATTAAAGAAGCGTATAACCTCTGGCACAAGTAGCAAGTAGAGCTCTTTGGATCCCAGAAAGGCTGCACGAGTCTCCTCCCGAGCAGATTGAACCAGCCTCAAGACCTTCTCAGAGTTTAAGTATTCGGTCTCAAACCCTTCCTTGGCTTTCGCCAGAACCTCATCAGAAAGGCTCCTAGCCTCTGCCAAGGCCTCATCCCTCGCCTCGGAGCGCGCAGTCTCTATCTTCTTTGCTTGAGCCTTCCTCACCTCGGCAAGCTCCGCTTTTGTTTTTTTGAGCTTATCCTTCAGCCCCTACAACTCTTCCTCTTTCTTCTTCAGATCAACTCCTCGCTCTTTTCCCAGAGCCTTGAAGCGATCTGCTTTCACAATCAACTCCTTGTTCTCCTTGATCACATCGAACTGGACCATGGATCTGGTAGCTCGAGTGTCCAGGAGGGCCTTCTTGGAGAGAGCCTGATCACAAGAAGAGATTGATACTTAGACAAATTAGTACTTGGGCAAGTGATATAAGATGAAGGCAAAAAGAAGTAGAACTTACTCGGGCTTCTTCTTGACACCAAGACTCAAAGAGCTCGTGATCAGACATCTTTTCCAGCTCAGGCTGGTCTGCAGGTAGCATTTGTCGATGCATGTATTGGACGGCCAGCTCTCCTGAGCAGTTGATGACTGAGTTAATGGGAGGGGGAGCGCTACGAGTAATGGGAGCAGGGCGAGTGCTTGGAGAAGAAGTAATTAGTGCTCTCGTGGCCTCTTGGCCAAAGGAAGGACGTCCTCTTCAGAGTCAGAGGAGGGGCTCCTAGCAGCGGAGGCGCGAGGTGGCAGTTGCGAAGAGCTGGATCCTGGAGCCTGAGAAGAGCTGGGGCCCTGCGCTCGGGAAGGAGCGGAACTTTGGATTGGGACAGACGGCGAAGGGGCCGCTTCTTGGGTGGTTGTTTCTGGGGCTCCCTCTACGGCGGTAGTGATCATTTGGCGCATCATCCTTTCTGATAAGAGAAGAAAAGGAAAGGAAAGATTAGGACCTATGAAAAATAAAGAAGGACCAAACCGGGGTAAGAGGGGATTTTACCGATCTCTGGAGTTAGAGGGCTTGTTTCCTCACTCTCATTGAAAAAGTCTAGGACATAAGGAAGAAGGAGGTCAGTTACATGGAGAGGGTTTCCATTAAGGGTGGATATGATTTTTTGCAGGCGAGGAGACCTGCTGGCAGCAGATAGGGGAGGATATGTGGGCAGTTTATCAATGGGTTTGGAGTCAAAGCCCCAATCTCCATCACAATGGACAAAGAAGAACTTCTTCCGCCAAGCCTTGTTGGAAGAAGGAAGCCCGTGTAAAAAATGAACTCCTGGTCTGGCACTCAGATAAAAGCAGCCGAGAGGTAAGCTTTTGGCCTGGTAGAGCTGGTAGAAAGTGTGGGCCGTGGGAGTCAGGCCAGCATACCGCATGGCCAAATTATAGCTTACTATGATCCTAAAGGTATTAGGGGTAAATTGGAAAAGGGGGATTTTGAATACGGCGGCAATCTCTAACATCAACGGGTTTGCCGGAAGACGCAAGCCCGCCTGAAATTGGTCGGCGTAAAAGGTCAACCAACCAGCCGGCGCTTGGAAAGCCAGAATACACGCCGGAGGGCTGTAAGGATTAAAAGGATTGGAAATTCTATACTTGTGATGAATTTCCTCCACGGTCCTATCAGTGAGAATCGAGGTAATTTTTGGGTGGTCCGGGATCGGTGGTGGATATTCTAATGAACAGGAGGAAGATGTGGCGGCCGACGTAGTCGCCGGAGAAGAAGACGGCGGAGAAGAAGAATCGGTCGCCACCAGAGATGGGGAAGTAACCGGAAGGGCGTCGAGAGAGGGAGAAGATGATGACATTATTGGAAAATTAAAGAGAAGGACTGAGAAAGTACCTGGGTTAGAAGGGTAGCCAGAAAAAGATCGAATCTGAAAAACTCGCCGGAATACCAGAGAGAGAAAATCTCGAGAGTTTTTTCTAAAAGTGAAAATGTGAAAGTAAGAGAGAGAGAGGGAGTCCAGCGGGAATAAAAGGTAAGTGGATAAATTCAAAAAATGAAAAATGAGGAAAAAGTGGGATTTGATGGGATCCCCACATTTAATGCGGACAGGTGAACAGTACCCTAGACGGTGAGCTGGAACGCCAGCCGTCATAGGGTAGGTCACGCGTCACTGACTTGTCAGTACTTTAAGAGACGTGTGGAAATAGTAACCATTTGGGAAGATGGGCCGACACCACTAATGCCAATGATTAGGCCTGATTGTCAGGCAGATTTCTTGGAATTCGTACCAGTACGAGAAACAGTAAAGGATAGGTGGGACCTCATTTATTCCTAAGGGCCCTGGAATGTCACAGCTCTACCCCAACCATTTCGGGGGGAGGAGTTGATGAGGCATAAATAGGCCAGACCCAGATTGGGGTAGACCTGGATCCAGATAGCCAAAGAAAGGAGCTCAGGATGGCTTATGCTTGGGTTGACCTGGCTTTCTTAAAAGCTGAATAGATCAGAGCAAGGTCACCCCATCCCAGGAGTTGTCCTGAGCTGATAGGGACCTCCTGTGAGATAAACCTTGAAATATAAAGGCAGGCTTGCCGATAGAAAGGAGAGCAGGATTAGGGAAGACCTGGTCCTTGATCCCCATCGGGGGGGCAAGTGGGACCACTTGTCAGAGTTTGTTATTTAAACGGCCCTTGATTCGCGGCCTTTGTTTCCGAGATCCCGAAAGGGGACCCCACAGGGAAAAACTATAAGTATCTCAGCCCCAAGGCTGAGAGAGGTATGTCATTCTTTGTGCATTCCTTGATTTGCTCACTAGAAACACTCTATACGCTTTTTGACTTAAGCATCGGAGAGGTTTCCACTGGAAAACCCTCGGTGGTCCTTTTCTGACGTGTTTGCGTATGCAGGTTGGGAAGTAGCGCAAGGTTCAGGCGTGGTCATATTTTTGGGTGAAACAGTCTTCATTCAGCCCACTAATGAAACTTGCTATAAAATATTCTTCAGTATAACCTCTCTGGTTTAGCATCAGCATACAAGCCCTCAGTTCCTCAAATCTCTCTACATAATCATCATATGAACCCCCTTGTTTAAGCTTGTTAAATTCCCCAATGATCTTAGTTTCCTTCAGCTCATCAAATTTAGCAGAAACAAGTTCTATAAACCTTTGCCATGTGAGATCAATATCCCCTGAATTGGATTTTTGAAACCATTGGGCAGCTTTGCCTTCAAAGTGCATAGTAGCTAGAGTTACCTTCTGTGTCTCTAGAATGTTGGGTATTAATTTAGAATACCCATTGCATTTGAGGATCCAACTTCTAGGGTTCAATCCGTCAAACATGGGAAAATCAATCTTGGGCAAGGGGCTAAGGATCTAGGTGTTTTGTTGTTCTGCAAGTACTCTGCTTCTTGTTGATGTTTGTGTTCTTGAATGAGTACCCTCATGAATATGGTTAGAGAAGGGGGATCCCATAATGGATTCCTCATCAGCTGTTGCTTTGCCTTTGCTCATGTTGAGAAGCTGCAACTGCATAGTTGCTAGGGTTTGGGTGAGGTGATCCAATTTGTCCATAAACCCTGTTCTTAGCTTCTGCATATCAGCTTTAATACCATGAAATCTCTCCTGTTTTTCCTGCTATTTTGCTGTTCTCTTCAGATTTTATGTTTGTAGGTTGATCTCTAATTTCTTTTGCATCTCTTGCAGGTCCTTCAATCTAGTACCATCAGCCATGGCCAAGGAACGATGGGCTCTAGATACCAAATGTTGGGTTCTTGTAATTTGTATGAATTTTTGATTAATTTTGATGTAATTTGTATATATGTGCTGCTGTTCTTGAGTTGTAATCCGAAAGAAAAAAATGGAGGAATTAGAGAGATACAGAGAAATTGGTAGGTAGGAAAAAGTGTATAATTATTTGCTTGCCCAAATCATATTGTTCTCACCCTATTTATAATCGGGAAGGAATTGGAATGGAATAAGATCGAGATTTTCATCTCATACGGCTCCTCCCTTATGTGCATAAGGACCATTTGACATAATATACCCTAATGCAACAAAATAAAGGTAGCTAATTAAAAGAGCCCAATTAATATAACTTGACTATGTAGAACAAGTAAGCCCAACAGCCCAGCAGCCCATTATTCAATAGAATCGGATCCTTCAGCAACCGGCCCAGCTCCACATCCAGCTTGGCACCCTTTAACCCGACCCGGTTCTTTTTCCTCTCTTATCCGCACCGTATCCCTTTGCTCATCCAAAAAACCAAAGACTGCAGTTTTGTCCCAATTTGTCTTCCTTCCCTCTCCTTCTCCGCCGATTTTGCCAGCTCCGGCCAAATTAGGTTTAGCAACCATAACAATGGGATGATGGAAATCAGCCTCCTCTACATCTAAGAACACTAGGAATATGTGTGGTGATGATTAAAGTCCGTTTCAGACAGATTAAGAGGGAGGGGAGGGTGGGGGGGGGGGGGGGGGGTTTATATAGTTTTTCCATGTCTTGGAGCACAAGTTAAGGTTAAAATCTGATTCTGGGCCCGATAACGGTAAGCTTAGCGGTAAGGGTTGCCGCTATAGCTACCGTTAACTACTCGCCACGAGTCTCTGTCCATCCTTAGCGGTTGGAGTAGCGGTTATAGGACCGTTAAGTGTGCCGCTAAAACTCTCTGTTGCCTCCTAACGGTTGGACTAGCGGTAAGGTCACGGTTAAGTCCACCGTTAACTTGATCTGGGAGCTCTCTGTCGTCCTCTAGCGGTGATGATAATAGTTGAGGTAGTGTTATTTTCACCTCTAGGGCTTAGCGGTAATGATAACCGCTAATCTGACCGTTAACTCATAAAACTTGCTACTTTCTTCTCTGAATAGCTCGATTTTGTCTCCTAATGGTCAAACTTCATCTATTTAGCGCTGAGCTCCTCCGGTTACTTAGCTGTATGGGAAAAAATAAGAATAATCACCAATTTGCATCAATAACTTTCAAAATGCGGTAAAACAAGCTGGAGATTCAAAAATATGAAATTAAGCTTAATCTATCCAACTTATACCAAAAGTAATAATAAAACTAACTAAAATACTTATTATAATAAGTACAAACTCATGTTAATCTGGTGCCGGTAGGGTAAATTAGTTGCGGGTATGGTCGTACCCGCACCCTACCCTTCCCGTTTACACCCCTATGTACAGCTCGGCTCCGAATGGAGCGACCTGCAAAAATAGGCACCAAGGCACTACTGGTGTAGACACCCTGACGCTTAAATCAGAATGTGAGATGGATCGATACATGTGTGAAAGTATGTAAAAAGATATTAGTTCTGAATAAGGGCCTGTGTCGTAAGAAGTAAAAGACTTGTCAACTAAGTAAAGAAATGGCAAACTTGCTTCATCTTCCTCCACACTGACGAGGAATGACCTTTCCCTACCGAGCAGGTAGGAGGAGCCATTCCCTAGAATGGTCTTCCCCAAAGTCGGTCTCTCAAATCCACTTTTGACCAAAAATTATCTGTGGAATGAGCGCTCGTTACGGGTTGTCTCCTTAACCAACTCACCATACTTATTATCTACAAGATAAGCAAGAATATAATCTCACCTAAACGTGATATTGGTAAACAACTCGTGTGTCTTACCTTATGAATTATCAATTTGAAAAATATGCTAATGTACTTGTCTGTTCCCCTGTAGATCAATTCTTTAAGGCATACGAAGCCGGTGCCTCAGATATACCTATGCCCAAACCCCAACCATTAAGAAGAGGGCAAGAAACAAGGAACTCAAGGCCGCGCAAACACCCACCGTACCTTCTCCTTCATCTCCCCCTTCAAAATCACTCCGAGAAGAAAAAACAAATCACCTTATCTGAAGGATCAAAGGGCGATTGCAAATGCTCTGCACTAGTCTACCCCTCAGACGGACTTCAAAGAAGATTCAGACTGAGACTGGTTTGACCATGCCGGTTGAAGATACAACCTTCATCTTGATGTCTTGTGAAGAATAGGACAAAGTCCTACCTTTTATTTCCTCTCAACTCCCCACTGTCAATCGTGAATAATTATAGGGGCTTACTTGTACCGAACTCACCATTACCTCATATATCACTTCAGTAAGGTAATCACTCTTTTCCCATTTACACTACAAATGCTGCATTTGTATATGACATATCAACAATCAAGGATAAACATTATCAGACCTAGCTTGCCTGTTGATCAAAACCATGCTCATAACCTAACTACCAATACTGGGCTTTCAATCTTCATTAATACAATCAATAATAAGAAGAATGAGCTCAACTCTTTCGCATAAACAAATATAACTTAACCATTTATTTAAAACAAAATCATGTATGTGTAAAATCTCTATTGTAGATGCACATTTCATCACTTTTAGAACATAAAGGATCATAAATGTGTTGGGACGAGGGCAATCTTATGTATGGTTCTGAAAACCGGACTCATCATCGAACCGGTAAAGTTACAGGTTCAGTGGTTCACAGGTCCAACCGTGGTTGGACCGTGGTCGGACCGGTTTTAATATATATATATGATTAGGTTCAAATGAGAACCCCGTCATTATATGTGAACCTAGGGACTAGTCCTGGCCTTAGATCTAATAATGCACAGTGCAATTATATGTCCAGGTTCATTGTACTTTTTACACAGTACTGTAGTGCTAAAATCAGTCCAGTTTTTTTTAATTTAATTATACATATATATTTTTACGTTTTAAAACATGCAATATGTATCTTAAATTGTAGATCTTGAGAATGTGATTAATTTGATATATATTTCATTCAAAACGAATAAAATTTGAAAAAGTTATGGTTAGTTGAATATTTGAGTTTCATTTCAAATTTTTGAATTTGCAGTTTATAGACGAAATTTGCGATACTTTTTGTATACAATCGTAGTGTTTTTCTTCTTAATCTATTGTGCTTTCTAAAGAACAATGTAGTGCTCTTTGTAAACGTTGATATATGTCCAAAATACCATTTTTAATTAATTAATGCATTTTTTTACATTATTACCATGCTGACATGTCATGATCTCAACCATCAAGATTATCCAATCTAATGGTCAAGATGAGTCCCTAGGTTCACATATAATGACGGGTTCTCATTTGAACCCAATCCTATATATATATAAAAAATTTATATATAAAAATATATATGTATATATACCACTATTAAATATGTTATAAATAAATAAAATAAAATAAGTTAATAAAAATATGATTATAAAATCTCTTTTAATTCAAAAAAGTCTATAAATATGAGTTCATCAACCACAATACAACATAACTACAATAAAGAGAAATAAAATAAAATAGATCAACTCTAATATCATCACTCCAAGTCCAATAACTTCAAAATGAAATAAAATTAACCATCATAATTTGTATTTATTTGTACTCCAAATAAAAAATAAGACCCGTTAGTTTTTATTTAATATAAAAATAAGAAAGCATTTATTTTAAAATAAAGCAAATTTATTAAATAAAATAAAAAAACCCTAAAACCGTAGTTGAACCGGTACAGGTTCACCGGTCCAACCGGTTCAAGACCGATTTGACCAGTTTTGTACCTGTTCTCAAGGCGACCTGTTTTAACAGACCGGAATGCTGACCGGTTCCTGGTTTAACCGGTCGAACTGGACGGTCCGATCCGGTTTTCAGAACCATGATCTTATGCCTTGAGAATTTATAAACATAGGAGGACCAAGTCTTCTAACCTGGTGATAACCTAGCTTGGAATCAGTTCTGAACTTAGATTAAGTACAACAAATAAATCTCACAAAACCATTCAATGACATGAAAAGGGAGCTCTTCTGGCCTAGTTCTAAGTTGGGCAAGTTAGGGACCCTTATTTCCTGTCCACTTCCTCTTCTTAGACTTTCCAGCCTTCGATTTGGAAGAGGATCCAACAAGCATGACTGGCTTATCCTTTTTTTATGGTGGATTCAGTCATCTTCAACATGTTTAATAACCCAGGGAGATTATTCTCCATGTTGTGCATGTTAAAGTTGACAACAAATTTATCAAATGAGGGAGGTAAAGACTGCAACAAAAGGTCCACATAGAGCTCATTATCTATAACGACTCCTAGGGACTGAAGAGCTCTTAGTCATACGACACCTGAAAAGCTCTTTAGATACCTGATATCTTTCTTGTTTTTTCTCTCACTATACAACTCTTGCAGATGGAGAGGATATCAGAAGCATTATCTAAACCCAAATTCTGTCTCTACAACTCATCTGACATCAATGCCAGCATGTAGCATTTAGCTTACATATTGTCATCACAATGACGAGCGTATTTTGCATACTTATCTGATGTCTTATCTTGAGGATCTGGAAGAGGCGCTTTGTCAAATACATAGTCCTTCTTCTCAAAGCTAATGACAATCTTAAGGTTTCTCGGTCAATCGACAAAATTTTGGGCCAATTAATTTTTTTTGATCAAGTATGGATACAATTGGATTCTTAGCCATCTTAATAGAGTTATCTACAAAAATAAACAAAGTAGAAAAATGAGTGAGTTATTGAAAAATTATATTCATTTAACATAAGGTCTATAAAATTAAATGTCTCCCACTATTTTATTCAAACTTTATTTACCTCATAATAAAAATCGGAAAAGCTAATTTTCTAGTGGGCTTGAAGTCCAATATAAATATTTCATACCTCAATAATATGAGCCAATGAAAAATTCATGTTGTTAGTCAACTCTTTGACAATTGTATCAATATACAACCTTCAAGTTATTTTGCCTCACTACTTCTCATACACCCCAATATTATGAGCCTATATGGTACAAAGTGTCAAACATAACCCATTAAACATTCGTGTAAATGAAGCATCAAGATGTCCCACGACTCGTGGCCACATAAAGATGAGTCCACCTCACGAGCATCACAATGCTTGGTAGAGATCATAGATTTCCAACACAAGATCACCTCACGACTCATGGTCGGTTATCAAGTGCGGTAGAATCGGCATATCTTCTACCTTAGATGGAAGGCATGTCACGATATGCCAAATATAACTTGTCCATTTTATTTGATATGGAATTAATTAAAACTAAACTCTTTTAAGTATCAAAAACTTGGGGTTTTCTTTGCAAGACCTCATCAACCTAAATTATTAGGTGAGTTTTTTTTTAATGCAATACTCATCATATGAAAAGCAAGCATAAAACATTAAATAAATCTAACATGTATTCTATGCAAAAAGTGGTGGGATGATATGGTCAGCCTATGCGACCTATTTGAGCCATAGATGGGTCTAGGTTTATCTAAGGGGTAAAATAAATAGAAATACTCTTATTACATTTTATATATAACCCATACAAGCATGGGCCTCGAATCATCTATTTTATTACAACTTGTAAAATTACCCACACAGGCGTGGGCCTTTGGAATCGAACGTCCTCCAATTAAAATTAGAAAACCTTGCCACCTAGTCTACTCTTGATGCAAATTTTTTAAAACTTTTATAAATAATAGAATAGGATGCTCGTAGGCCCCAAAAACCCAAAGATAAAAATCACACAATCACGTTGCATAGACTCATGATCATCCCTAAATAAATCATGCTAACATTCATCACATGAATTTAAAGCATATAAATTTACCAATTTTGTGTATTGATTTAATGTTAGGATAAAATTATATATAATAATAAAACCAATAGTTTTTTTAGTATTAATTAACCTGATCATGTTGGTCAGACCTTCCACATGTTTTGTAACTTGATTGAAAAACTCAACCATTCAGCAAACAGAGACTTGAAAATGAAAAACAAACATGGACACTTTCCCAAAATTGAGACAAGATAACAAAACCTCCGATCGAAATAGAAACAAATTAAGCTTTTGATTTCTACCAAAGTTGGTTTTTTTCATTAAATTACCAACAAATTCATAATCTGTTGATATCTCTCATTATTTTTTTTTATCCCAAACATAAAATCATATAAAACATATTTTATCACACACAAAACAATTAATTTTCTAACAATCAAAATATGTTTATCACATAAATATAAACTGAATCAAAATATAATACTGAAAATGCAAACAGTGGCTCTGATTTCAATGTTGAGTTCGCTCAACCACACGGGGTCTACGAAACGAAATTTAAAATTTAAAATTAGTAAATCAAGCATCCATCAAAAATAAAAATTAACCCCATTGGTTCTCATGGCGATTTATAACATTTTTATTATAGTACATAATATACAAATTTTGATTCGAATAGGAAATTAGAATAATACCTCGTAAATCCAATTTCCTTCGAGCAACGATTGATAGGAATCGATTCTAAATTATTTGGCTAACACCAAAATTCTCACAGTAGGGATCCAAATGTATCCCATCTAGTCAAGTCAACCTTTTAGTTGCGACATCGGAAAAATTCTTCGCTAGTAGAATTGTTTCATTTTTAAAATTAGTTGTAAGGAATAACAATTAATTCAACAATCAACAAATGATTGAATAATAATTATTGTAGATAAAAATTTATCTATTAATTATCATCTACAAAAACTTAAAACTGAATTATAGATGTGGAGAGAAAAAGAAATTTGAAAAGATTTTTTTTTTCTTTCTTCTTTTCGGTCTCAGCCTTTTAAAAAGAGATGTCACCTCCTTCAAGTTTTTTTTTTGTATATAAAGTTGTCG
>BMAC01000931.1:61408-71631 GCA_014905375.1 Phtheirospermum japonicum
TGAATTTGCATAGACGAAATTTGCGATACTTTTTGTATACAATTGTAGTGTTTTTTTTTCTTAATCTATTGTGCTTTCCAAAGAACAATGTAGTGCTCTTTGTAAACGTTGATATATGTYCAAAATACCATTTTTAATTAATTAATACATTTTTTTACATTATTACCATGCTGACATGTCATGATCTCAACCATCAGGATTATTCAATCTAATGGTCAAGATGAGTTCCTAGGTTCACATATAATGACGGGTTCTCATTTGAACCCAACTATATATATATATATATATATATATATATATATATATATAGGTGTGGGTTCAAATGAGAATCATGTCTTTATTTGCGAACCTGCGAACTACTGCTATATACCAGTAGTGCTTTTATTATACAATCACAGTGCTTTATTAATATTTCAGTTATATACACGAGGAGTGCTTTTATTATACAATCCTAATACTTTTAATCAAATAAGAAAATACACAAAAAATCTGATCCATTCATTTAATTAGATCTAAGGCCCATAATTGACCATAAGTTCATAAATAAGGATATGGTTCTCATTTAAACCTAATCGTATATATAACCATATAATTAGGAAAAAGAATTATCCCACTAATTATTCGACTCTTTAAAAATAAAGAGTGTGGTTTGATCCCAATTACTTTTAATCACTCTTTATATTATATGCAAATATATAATATAAATTATTTCATTTTAAAGTTTTCAATTATTTTAGTGGGCTTCTACAATTAGGCCTACTAGGAAACTACATGAATTTGGATTTGAAATCCAACTATTTAATTAATTGCATCAATTAATTAATTTTATGAGTTTAATCAATCCAATTGACCAATTTAATATATTTCTTTAATTAAGATTTTTAATCAAATTAGATTTAATTAGATAATCAAGTTATATAATTAAATATTTGACCCAACAGTTGAATTATATTTAAAGTCTCATTTAATTAATTTAAATTAATTAATTATTCCAATTATTGGAGTCATCAATCTTAAAATGTCAACAACAAAAAATATGTGTGACCCTTTTAGGTTCACAACTAACACTAGCAGTAGGCTTACAACTTTTGCAAGTTTATAAATAACAATTTATTATATTAATTAATCCAATTAATTAATTCTCTTGATATTAACTCTTTAATTTCAATAACATACAAATCATGACAACATCTAGCTAGTTGCATGATTACCCACTGTTAGGTGAAATAGCGAGCAAACATATTTCAATTGCAAGTCCATACATGTACTATCATTTCAACAACTAGTGTCTCGATTAAATCTTGGGCATATATTTATAAGTCAAAACCCAATCGATTTAATAATTGTGATTTCATTTCAAGTTTAAGTAATTCATTTATGAATCAATTTTCATCGTGCCCTGTCCAAGGTTTTTGAATCACGAATTATAAAAATTCACAGAATAGACAAGCGTCGAATTCTATGTTGCCTACAAACAAATCTTCATGTATATCGATACAATACCCAAAATACCCATTTACAACTGTCCAACAATCAAAAGATAAATATAAGTATTGCATGGTATACACATGGCCACTATCGTGCCTCGAGTCAAATAATTAATCATGTACTATTGCAATATGAAAATTCTTATAGATAGACAAATCGTCCAATTAAGAATTTTCATCGGGTCATGTTCAATGAACTTGTTCTCCAACAAACATCCACATATATATGCACTTGCGTCATAACGCTAATGTTAATGGAATGCAACATGCTCGTCTCACAAACATGCATCATATGCACAAGTTTTAACGGGTTATTCAATGTCCTATCAGAAACCCATTGACTTGGAACATGTTTAAAACCAAAACCTTAGATACATATTCCGTGATTACCATCATATGCGCAACCATGTCTCATAGTTTAAATTGGTCTAATGACTTTATCATACATCCAATTATAATAAAAACGAAAACATAAGATAAAAAGAATATCTTTATTAATATAATTTCAATAAAATTATTATATAAATCGAACAAAATATCGGTCACAGCTCTAACAATAATGACTCCATTGCTTGTGACATTTTTTCTCACTAGGCTGACGATTTTTTTCATTCCTTATCTAATCGTAGCCTAAATTTTCGTAAGATAAGTCGATGTCAAATTATCGCCCTCATGGAAAAAGTTGGTTCTTCCATGGAAGGGCAGAGACCCATAGAGTTGAATAAAGAAGAAGTTATACCAGAGTGTATGGGTGGCATTAAGCCAAACTCATCTCATATACACCCTAAGTTGCACCGACACGGGACACGACACGACTCGAACACGAGGACACGTTGACACGACACGACTCGAACACGTTTATAATATAAATAATTATTAATATATTTATTTCTTATAAATATTAAATTATAATAATTTCTATTTCTAATAAATCATTTAAAATAATTACAAACTCATTCACAATAATTTATAAAACCCCAAATAAAATAAAAAATGATATTAAATTAAAAAATTAAAAAAAAATAAAATTTTTGAAAAAAAAAATAGAAAAAATGAAAAAACGTGTCGGGGCCATGTCCCCTATGCTCTGTCGTATCCGAGCCGTGTTCGAGCCGTGTCCACTATCAAAAATTCAAAAAAGAAAAAGAAAAAAATAGGATACGCGTCCGACACGTGTCGGGCGCGTGTCGAACGTGTGTCCGCAAAATGTCCGTGCATCATAATATAGACACGTGTCGAACGTGTATCCGCATTTTCGGAGTATCCAACTCGTCTCGAGGGTCAAAAACAAAGTGTTCGCGCATCATAGTATACACCACATTTCTATTCCTACTCGTTCTCATGTTCTATTTAGTATATACATTGCAATCATAAATTGGGTTTACATTTCTATTAGATACAACACACCAAATACGATCCAATCAACTTCATTGATTTGTTGGCTTATGAAATTTGGAATTAAAGTACCAATAATGGGCGTTTGTATTATATTAAGTGATTGGATGCAATTTGTACAATGAATGACTATGGACTCTTGCCTTCTCAGTCACGGAATTTCTTTTCACCTTTTTTAAGCAAATAATATTTCATTGATTAATTCTGACTTGCAATAAATTGAAAGCAACACAGATACAAACAAATATGCTAAAAATCTTAAAAGATAAATCATGACAAGATTCAAAAAATATAAATTAATAACATCACAAATCAATTTAAATTCTACGATTTCAAAAAAATATATAATAATTAGAATGCCTAAAGTTATAATTTTGCAATTGTTTGATACTCATAGTCTGATCCATTATGTCTGTCAAATCAAAAAATCTGTACGTTTGAATCTTGTATATAATAAAAACATCGCGACAAGACGACGAAAATCAAACACCACAACAAAACATCAAAATCTAAGAAAGAAAAACAAAATGAAAAAAAATATAAACCTATTTGAGAGCACACTTATTTAGATAAGAAATTGATATGTAAGATGTAGATGAGATGATTTCATGTTAAAAATGAGCAAAAATCACTATTTAGCAATGAATAATTAAAAAAGAAAAAGCAAAAAAGAAGAAAATTTCTTTCGAGAAGTGCTTCTTTCTTTTCACCTTTTATAATCAAGAATGCATAAAAATGCTTTAGTTTGTTTAATTTAATAAGGAATAATCTACTTTATTTTTAAGTTTTATCCCTAAATGTGAAAATATAGACTATAGTGATGTTTGATGAATTTGGTGAGAATGCACCTCACTCACGCACTAATTGCGTACCACATGCCATATTGGACACGTTAGCAATCTACAAATACAATGAGAAATTGAGAATAGATAATCAGGCAGGCCCCAATCTCACCCTATATCATTTACACCTATTTTTAATTTCTTATCGAGAAATATCCAAGTAACGAACACTATACAAGTTTCCAGATTAGGGTTTCTCCACTTCGTCATAAGAAGGATAAAAGGACCAACTTCTGGTTCGATCTTCGATACTCGAATCTATTTCTTTCTTCAGTTACCTCTATAATGCTCACAATTTTCGTTTAGGCGCTTCGAGGTTAAAAAAAAGAGAGAGAAAGATTCAAGACCCTAATTCCAACCCTAGGTTTTGAGAGTTGGTCTGAGTCATGGATGAAAACGAAGCTGGAGGTGGTGGCTACGGCGGAGATCCGGCCGACCAGTTCCATCGGAATGAAGCGATCTCCGCCGTCGCCGACGAGGGTTTCCTTGGCGAGGAGGACGATGACTATGAGGATCTCTACAACGACGTTAATGTTGGCGAGAACTTTCTGCAGTCGCTTCGTGGTAACGAGGATAATAATTCAGGGCAGAGGAATGAGGAGCAACTACAGGACAACGAGGCGAAGCCGACCCCGACCCTGTCTCCCCCTCCGCCGCCTCAGCAGCAGCAGCCGCTGGTGGAGAGTGCCGGTGTTGACTTACCAGATGAGGGGCCTTCGTCTAGGGTTCCTGGTAGAGTAGAGGGCTATCAGAATGTGGGATTTAGAGGAAATAGTACCGCCGGTGATATTGGAGTTGGTAGAGGGGCCGGAATACCAGTTGGTGGTGGTGGTGGTAGTGGATTTAGGGTTGAGCTCGGACAGCCATCGAATAAAGTAGCTGATTTCGAAGAACGAGCAGTGAGCGCCGGTCTGAATAATCAACAAATGGTTCATCATCAGCCGCAGCCACATGTCACTAATATGGGGAACCTTGAAAATATTAGGAATGTGAATGGGACTGGTGGAAATGTGTACGGAGGCGATGGTGGCGGTCTAGGGACTGGCGGTGGAGGTGATGGTACTGTAGGAGGTGGGGTAGGGGGAGGAAGTGGCGGTGGGGGTGGAGGGACAATTCTTTTTGTCGGTGACCTGCATTGGTGGACAACGGATGCTGAGCTGGAGTCAGAGCTATGCAAGTATGGGCCGGTAAAGGAGGTTAAGTTCTTTGATGAGAGAGCCAGTGGGAAGTCAAAAGGTTACTGTCAGGTTGAGTTTTTCGATCCTTCAGCTGCCACTGCCTGCAAGGAAGGGATGAATGGGCACGTATTTAACGGGCGACCCTGTGTGGTTGCATTTGCCTCGCCCTATACTGTTAAACGAATGGGTGAGGCCCAGGTCAATAGAAACCAACAGCAGATGGGCCCAGCAGCTGTTAATCAACCGCGGAGAGGTCCTGGGGATATGCCCAATAAACCTGGTGGTGTTGGTAACAATATGGCCAGCGGCGGGAATCATCAGGGAGGTGGTGATAATAATAATAACAATAATAATGGTAGAGGCTTCGGGAGAGGAAACTGGGGTAGGGGTAATAATCAAGGAGGGATGGGAAGGGGTCCAATGGGCCCCATGAGGAACAGGGGTGGTGGTGGAATGGGTGTTCGTGGTTTAGCAGGTAATGGGTTCGGGCAGGGGATTGGTGCTGCCCCTCCAATGATGCATCCTCAAGCGATGATGGGCCAAGGTTTTGATCCTGCTTTCGGAGGCCCAATGGGGAGAATGGGCGGTTATGGTGGATTTCCCGGCGGCCCTGCTGCACCTTTTTCAGGAATGTTATCTTCATTCGGGCCTGTTGGAAACGTTGGTTTGCCAGGTGTAGCTCCGCATGTTAACCCGGCTTTCTTCGGGAGGGGAATGCCGATGAATGGAATGGGAATGATGCCTAACCCTGGAGTCGAGGGTCCTAATATGGGGATGTGGTCGGATCCTAATATGGGAGGATGGCAAGGTGAGGAACACGGAGCCAGAGCCGGAGAGTCTAGTTATGGGGAAGAAGCTGTGTCTGACCATCAGTATGGGGAAGGGAGTCAAGAGAGAGGGCCGTGGCCGAATAACGCTGTTAAGGAAAAAGACCGAGGGTCAGAAAGGGACTGGTCAGGTTCTTCCGAGAGAAGGTACAAAGATGACAGAGGAGCTGGTTATGAAAGAGACCCGCCTAGAGAAAAAGACGTGGGGCGAGATAATGATTGGCCGGAAAGGAGAAACCGTGATGACAAGGATGTTGGGAGAGACAGGCAGAGGGAGCGTGACAGGGATCGTGAGCGTTCAATAGACCATGAACGTGGCCGTGATCGTGATCGGGAGCGACATAAGGATGATAGAGACAGATATGGTGATCATCATAGGCACAGGAATAGGGATGCGGAGTATGATGATGAATGGGACAGGGGAAGATCATCGAGGACGCATGGCAAGTCAAGGGTGTCACATGAGGAAGAACGTAGATCGAGATCGAGGGATGCTGATTATGGGAAGAGGCGGCGCCTAACCTCTGATTAACTCAAATGTGTTGCAGGGCTATCTAGATCTAGGTAGAAAAGAAATGATTAGAGGCTAAATAAACTGTGTTAACCATGACCTTGCTCAGAGTCTGTTGCTAGCTGCTTTGTTGGTGGGAACTGCTATGCTTTTATAACTTTTCATGGCTTCGGTAATTTAGATGACTCCTTTCAAGACACGGGTTTCTTCAGTACATGATTCGAGTAAGTTGTTCCGCATCATTTATCTCTTTGAATGTGTGCAGTTTTAGAATTTTGTAGCATTGTTATTTGTTTTTATTTGTGTAGCGTTGTTAGTTATCACTCGCTTTTTTTTTTTCTAGGAAAGTGATAGTTCCCATAATGCTCTGCATTTGATTCTTTAAGCTTTAGCAAAACATTACACATGTAACATGTAAAGTTTTTGTGCATGTCTTCTCTGTTTGCACGAATTCTTTTAAATTTCTGGGTCATTGAGTAATCTATTCTTAATTTATGCTGCTGTCAACTTTTGGTAAGTTTTGAGACTGTTGGTGGTGCATACTGAGTTTTTGAGTTGGCATACTCACCTGAGTTATGATTGAACTATTTTCTGCCATTGCAGAATGATAATTGGTGTCATTTGGTTCTCTAAATCATTGTATTAATTAGTTGTTCTTTTTGTATCATTGCATGTACGGTTGTCATTCCAAAATACATTTAACTCCTATATAGTATTGGAAACAAATGGATATACCTTTTACTGCTGAGAAGCCCAGAACTGAACCCGGGTTCCTCTGTAATATATTTCTTATGATTATGACTCCAATTCTTTCTCTTGCAACCTTGTTCAGAACAATTAATCAAATAATATAGTCAAATAATCAAGTAATTAATCAAACTAAGAGGCGAAACTAAAAAATGTTCAAATCTAAGTCACAATCATGGCCTGGAGTACTATCATCATACATCTCCACCTTGCATGTTATGATGCAACAAGAAATGTTCCGATGAATTTGATTGCTGATGTTAGTTCTCACAGAATCCCCAAATTGTTCTGCGTTTTTAAGTCGAAGCTTGTGGAACTTCACCACAGTATTTTCCAATCATGAAACCGACGTCACTTTTATCCAGCAGGATGCTAAAATACTTGGGGGTGAAGAAAATTGATGGATCTAATAACTGTGTTGAATTGTGTGGAGGCAAAACCTACCACTTTTAGCACGTCGATACTAATTGGCATTTTTGATTTGAAATCTGGCATTCATGCTCCCCATCTGGATGGTTTTGAGGAATCTTGAATGTGAATTTACTAATTATGTTGTGTAAGTGTCATATATACCCGGCCTTTCTAGTTTCTCGATCTGAACATATATATTTTAAATTCTTAAAGAAAAATATTCATGCAATGCACTATTAATCTCCATGATATAGTTAGGTTTACTAATGTTGGTGTGCTAATGTAAAACTGGTTTGTATTATGAGGTTATTTATTATATTTTGTTTGGCATGAAGAGAATATATAGTCGACTCTTCATATTGCAAATGTATCTCATGTATGTTTCTTTTGATGTTTTTAGCTGGGAGGATGTGATTTTATTTTCGAAGCTGTTATGCTGATCTGGATTCTTGCAAAAATGGGGCTTGAAGCTTTTAGTTAAGAGAGGACGAGACGGCATGGTGACACCCTCGTAGCTTTTGCTTGTGGAACCTTTTATTTCATTTGTCAGACTTTTCATTTGTGTTTGAGTTTTTATTTAACAAACCAATGTTGTGGGTGATGGTTTAAGATGCTCGAGTCTGAGATGTGGTGGATATTTAAGAATGTGTTATCAGTATGAATGTGTGATGTATTAGATTAATGACACAGGATGATGTCATTTCGGCCCCCCTTTTTTGTTTTTATTTTTTTGTAATTTTTCAGCCCCCCTTTTCTTGTCAGGTATTTTCTGTTTAATTGTGGTATTGTTTTTGCAAAGATCATGTAGAATGCTAATTACAGTCACTGAGCTCATGTTGTAAATCCAGGGTTTTTGTATGTATAATCACATCACATGTATAGATTTCTAGGAAAATGGTCTCTTTGTAGTTCTGTATAGATTTCAAGGAAAATGATCCATTTGTAGTTTGTACCATCATGATGTGGAGTGGTCATTCTTTTCAGCAGACCTCAGCACACTCCCTTTGAATATATGTATTCATAGTTTAAAATTTGATTTATTATTTTTCCTTGGGCATTTGTCATTTCTTCTGGGTTATTTGGAATCTGAAATGTTGACCGAGGGAGAAAAATTGAATATGGAACCGAGTTTGTTACAGTGCAATTAAAATGATTCTTATGAGATACTTCGTTTTTAATTGTTTTTTTTATTATTAATTTTATATGCTTGAGAATCTATATAGCACACGGTTATAAATTTAAACTACATCTACAGCCTACTTTATACGTGACAAGAAACTCTATTATAGTTGGGGTTAATTACAAAAGTACTCTTGGTTTTAGGCTTAATACAAAATAATTTGCTCTCTCTTTATAAATCTTTTAATGATGTTCAAATTGCAGTCCCAGGAGAAGGGTGTTTGTTAGGTATGTCCGTACTTGATGTATATACATTTGGTCTAAATTTATTACTCACATGTTTTATTTCGAAATGAATTAGGGCACATGGCACTTGGTGTGTACCACATGCATGCACCTATGGAGGTGTTTGTAGCAATTAGGTTAAGTTTTAAGGGTAGTCTTAGAATTATCCACATATCTATTGGGGTCTCTACTCAATTTTAGTGATGCGCCACATCTACCTGGATTTTGATATTTTTGATAGAGATTTTGGTTTCTTAGAATTCAGACTCAGTTTTAGTTTCTGTTTGAACAAATCTTGTTAGATTATAATTCCTGTTTTGTCTAGTTTTCCTTATTTGGTTGGATATCTAGTTAGGCTATATGTACATCCTTTTCTATTGTATTTGTACTCTTGCTTTTCTTGTATACAAGAAGATAAACTTGATTTCTTTTCAATATTACGAGTTCTTTGGTTTTCTGGCAATCGGACCCCAGGTTCCGTTTCCTTGTTCTTTGTTTATGCCATTCAAACTTGTGCCTACATTTACGATTAAATGAGATGTCACTCTCCAAAGCCAATTTTGCTATTCGTTCGGAGCCACATTATTTCTCGGGCAACACTCTTGTTAGGCCGGATTAACGGATCATCCGTTAAGCTAAAATTTTATATCAATACATTATAGTGTAAAAACTAATACATTATAATAAAAAACTAATATATCATAGTACAAAAATCAATACATCATAGCACGGGTCAAATATTTATGAAAAATTAATACTTTCGAGTACAAAAATCAATACATCACAGTACAAAAACTAATACATTATAGTATTAGGTTATATAACCTAATGGGTCATAATCCTATGTCATGAAATAAAGAACAATGTCATATTCTCTTTGAATAGTGTGATAAAATATAGGGACAATTGTCAAATACTACATAGGAAAAAATATTTTTGTCGAATACTATGACTAATTATACAAAATGTCAAATAGTCCAACCATAAATATACAATTACAAGGTTACCCCTAGTAATAATAATATAATAATAATAATATCAATAAACAATACACCACCACCTCCCGCTTTGCCAAGCAAATATAAAGTTAGCCGCTTGCCGCCGCCGACCGAAAAATTTTCCAGCCGCCGAAATTTATTCCGATCACAATTTTCTTTTCCTGATCATCTGAAAAATAACCTTCCGGCCACCCGGAATTTATTTTCGGCTTTTTTTTTCTACCCAAAATTTCTTACTGTATGTCTGAATTTCTTACTACATGTCCTATGGAGTCAGTGCAGTCAGTTTTTTTTTTCAACCCAATTATTTTTCTTACTATATGTCTGAATTTTTTACTATATGTATGTATTTCTTACTATATGTGCAAACATTTCTTACTATATGTCCAAACATTTTTTACTTAATGTCCAAAAAATAATTTC
>BMAC01000931.1:81133-101119 GCA_014905375.1 Phtheirospermum japonicum
CCCCATTTGGCGAATGGGAAAGGGGAGCTCATCGTCATGAGCTCCTCGGCAGGCCTGTGTATTAGCGTTGAATTCTTCTGGCATTTCTCACATGCGCGCACAAAATTTTCCGCCTCTTCTCGTAGATGGGGCCAGAAATACCCTGCTCGTAAGATCTTACTTGACAGAGCTCTGGCACCCATGTGGTTACCACAACATTCCTCATGGATTTCTCTAAGGACCAGAGCTCCTTCCGTACTGCTTAAACATCTCAGAAGAGGCTGACCGAATCCTCTTCTAAATAATTCTCCCTTATTTAAACAAAATCTAGCAGATCTGGTGCGTACCTTTGCTGCCTCTTTTTTATCATTTGGTAAGACTCCCTGTTCCAGGTATGTCTTTATGGGAGAGCGCCAATCATCCTTCTCAATAACTGAGCCTACCTGCTCTGTCCCAAATTCTCCGCCCACCTGGAGCAAGGTAATCACCTTCTCTTGACAATCTGAAGCCGAGCTGGACACTTTTGCTAAAAAGTCAGCCCATCCATTTTCCTCTCTAGGAATCTGGAGGACTGTTAACTCTTTCATTCCCCTGGCCAACTCCTTAAATTTATCCAAGTACCTCTGCATATGTTCCTCCCTTGTCTCAAATTCTCCATTAATTTGTTTGGAAACAAGTTGAGAATCGACCTTGGCACATACGTGATCCGCACCCAGGTCTTTCGCCATCTGAATACCTCTTAGAAGAGCTTCGTACTCAGCAGAGTTATTAGAGAATGTTGTTTTTAACCGGATAGAAAACTCAGTAGACACGCCTTCTGGATCAATCAGAACAATTCCTGCTCCACAGCCCTGATTACAGACAGAGCCATCCGTAAAGATCGTCCATTTCTTTAGTTCTTCGGGAAGGCCAGTCATCTCTTGCATGAAATCTGTCAAGGCCTGAGCTTTAATCGCTGTTCTGGTTTCAAAGCTAATATCAAATTCACTTAGCTCGATTATCCATCTGACCAGTCTTCCCGACGCCTTTGGCTTATCCATGACCGTCTTTAAAGGCAAATTTGTTCGTACAATTATACTATGCAAAAGGAAATACGGACGTAATTTCTGGGCCGTTCCTACGAGGGCCAGTACTGCTCGTTCCACCTCTACATACCTTAATTCGGCATCATGTAAGACCTTGCTCCAGTAATAGACTGGTTTCTGAATCTTCCCCTCTTCCCGAAGTAAGACAGAGCTGACTGCCTGTTGCCCTACYGATAAGTACAAAATGAGGGGTTCTCCTAGGACAGGCTTTGTTAGCAAGGTCATGCTAGCCAGATGCTCCTTCAAAGCTTTAAATGCCTCCTCACACTCATCATTCCACTGAAATCTTGCTTTCCTCCTTAGATCTTGAAAAAATGGTAAGCTCCTTTCTGCAGACCTGGACACAAATCTACTTAATGCATTAATACGCCCCGCTAAGCATTGCATCTCCTTCACATTCCTAGGCGCCCGCATGTCCATAATTGCTCTGACCTTCTCGGGGTTTGCCTCGATACCCTTCTCCGTGACCATGTAGCCCAGAAATTTGCTAGCTCTAACCCCGAATGCGCACTTTTTGGGATTAAGCTTCATCCTATACCGTCGCAGAGTATCAAAAGTTTCCCGCAGGTCTTCCACATGTGATGTTGCTTTCACACTTTTGACTAGCATATCGTCCACGTAAACTTCCATGTTTCGCCCAAGTTGATTTTTAAACATCTTATCAACCAAACGTTGATAGGTGGCTCCTGCATTTTTCAAACCGAAAGGCATCACAACATAGCAATACGTCCCCTTTGGGGTAATGAAGCTGACCCGCTTCCAATCATCTCTAGCCAATCTGATCTGGTGATACCCCTGGGATGCATCCATCATACTTAAGAGCTCACATCCAGCAGTAGAGTTGACGAGCTGGTCGATTCTAGGTAAAGGATAGTGATCTTTCGGGCAAGCACGATTGAGATCTCTGAAGTCGATACACATGCGCCAGTCTTCCTGAGTCTTGGGAACCAAGACAGCATTAGAAAGCCATTCAGGGAATTGTATTTCTTGGATGTGTTTGGACTTTAACAGTTTTTCCACCTCAGCTTCTATGAAAGCCTCCTTCTCAGGCCCAAAGTTGCGTTTCTTCTGCTTTACTAGCTTTGCCTCCAAGCTGATGTTGAGGTGATGCTCCGCCACTTTTGGGTCGATCCCTACTAGATCTTCTGGGGACCAAGCAAACACATCCGCGCTGCTTCTCAATAATGCCACTAGATCTGTCAAGGTTTCCGGACTGAGAGTTGTTCCTACTCGAAGGACCCGGCTCTCATCCCCTGGGACTACTTCGACCATCATCAACCCTTCCTCTCTATTGTCCAGGTCTGTCTCTGGCGGCTCTACTCTGGCCCTTTTGCTCTGTCTTTCTTCCTCCTCATTCCTCCTGATGCACTCTACGTAAGTCTGCCGTGAGGCATACTGGTCACCCCTGACCTCTCCCGTTCCATCTTCCACTGGAAACTTCATCTTCATATGAAAGATGGATATAACAGCCTGGAACTGGCTCAAGGATGGCCGGCCTAACATGACATTATAAGAAGAAGGTGCATCCACCACCAAGAAATGCACCGTTCTTGTCACCCTATACGACTCTTCTTCTAACGACACGAGGAGCCTCACCGCTCCCAAGGGCTTCAGGGCTCCCCTCGCAAAACCAACTAGGGAGGTGGTGACCTCCTCCAACTCAACGTTTATTTTTAACTGCCTAAAGCAATCATAAAATAAAATGTCGGCGGAACTCCCAGTATCCACAAAAATTCTACGGACATTATAATTAGCAATGGTTGCAGTTATAAACCAGAGCATCCATTTGAGGGGCTAGGATACCATCGCCGTCTTCTGACCCGAAACAGATGTTAGGGGTAGAGGTCATTTGTCCCACGTCCCGTGATTTTCGAACTAGGTCTCGTGCAGCTCTGACATAGTTGTGTTGTGTCCGCTTGGAATGCTCCTCAAATTCTCCTCCGGTAATCATCTGGATTTCTCCATGGATGACCTGGGTCTGATCAGATCTTCTCGCCTCAGTACGTACCCTATCTTGGCTGGCCCTATTCGTCAGGGACCGATCATAATTCTTCCTGCCAAACCTGGCTTCCTCTCTCCTTATCCGAACATACTCCTTTAAATGTCCAGCCTGAACTAGCCTCTCTAACTCATCCTTTATATGGGTACACTGGTCAGTGTCGTGCCCATATTCGTTGTGGAAGCGACAGAAACGATATGATTTTTCCTTCCTGGGCCTCTGCGAGTAGGTCTTTGGCCACTTCAGGTCTGGATGCTTCTCAATTGCCTGTAAGATTTCTCCCTGTGGGGTCGCCAAAGGAGTGTACTTATCAAAGCGGGGCCTCCCTCCAGACAGGTCTGGCCTAAGCTTTTTTACAACTCCCTTTTCCTCGCGATCATGCCTTTCCCTCTTCCTTTCTCCCTCATCTTTGATCTTCAAAGCCTCTTCCAGATGGATATACTTTTCCGCTCTCTCCAAGAGCTCCCCAAATTTCAGAGCTGGTTTCACCACCAGCGACTGAAAGAAATCCCCTCGTCTCAAACCTTGCGCTAGAGCATTCACCAACAGCTCTTCAGACGCAGAGGGCACTTCTAATTTAGTGGTTGTAAACCTGTTGATATAAGCACGGAGGCTCTCATTCTCTTTTTGCTTTAAACTGAAAAGTTCAAGCGGCATTTTCTGATATTTTCTGCAGCTCGTGAACTGGTGTAAAAAGGCTGAGCTGAACTCGTCAAAATTGCTGATAGACCTCGGCGGTAGCTGACTAAACCAGAGCTGCGCTGATTTAGTAAAAGTCATCGGGAAGACCCGACACATGACAGCGTCCGAAAATTTATGTAGAGCTGCCGCGATCTCGAAGCGACTGAGATGGTCCCACGGGTCTGTAGTTCCATTGTACTCGAAGCCTAGGGAGCGATATGAAGCCGGCACATCATCTCGCATAACTTCCTCAGTGAACGGTGTACCCCTTCTCGCTGGAACCACACTGCCAGTCGCCGTTTTTCTCTTAAACTCCCTCACTTCTTTTTGCAAACTCTGCATCTGTGCAGCCAGACCTGGATTAGTTTGGCCTGAAGTCTCACTGTCAGAGGTGGAGCAGTGCTCTTCCCAATCATGTAAGGGAGCCCGATCCGCATGCTGTCCTTGCAATGGCTCCGTTCCCGCCGCCGGGACAGTCCGTGCTGGTGGTTTGTTGGATGGCGGCGTCGCCATCTCCACGAACTTCTTTTCTACCGCCGTCTCCACGGCTTTGCCGATCAGCTCCGAGAGCTGCAAAAGGAAGGATTCGTTAAATGAACCACCCGTGGTTGGCACAGATCTACTGAGCGGGGGTGGCGTAGCGCCTGGCGCGGTCCCTGTCGACGGCGCTGTCTCTCCTGGCCCCATCGCCGACGTATCTGTCGACCTGGTCATCCCCCATGGCGCGGCGGAACTAGGGGTTCCACCGAGCTCTCCCACCAAGTTCCGCCGTAAACCATCTGAAGCCATAAAATAAACAGAAAATCTCACGTCTTAACTTGATCGCCTTCCCACAGACGGCGCCAATTGTTTCAGCCCAAAAAGGTGAGCCACCCAAACAATACTTAAAAGACCAAGAGCTTCCTCAGCCTACACCATAAAAACAGATTAGAAAGGACCACCGGTGGTTTTCCGGTGGAAACCTCTCCGATGCTTAAGTCAGTAAGCGTTTGAGATGTTTTCCAGAAAGAAAGAAGGAGTGTTTCAAGAGAATGACATACCTCTCTTAGCCTTGAGGCTGAGACATTTATAGATTTTCCTAGTGGGGACCCCAGTCGGGATCCTAGGAGCACACTCCGCGAATCACGGGCCGTTACGCAACCAATTCTGACAAGTGGTCCCACTTGTCTCCTTATCGAGAGTCAGGAAAACAGGTCTTCCTCCTTTCCTTTCCGGTAGAGCGCTCCTTCAGCCCAGGAAAAAGGGAGAGCTGTTCCCATCTTTCCTGGTATCTTATTTTCCCAACAGGTCTGGCCAGACCCTCACTCAAGCAAAGCCGTTCTTGTTTTTCTTCGTACTACTCCAAATCTTCCGAACCAGATCTACCCCAAATTAGGTCTGACCAACTTATTGCCCCATCAACTTGGCAAGAGCAGATCGCGAGGGCAGTGGAGTAGGACTAAGGCTGATTTCTGGAAGGGAGTCCTGCGCAGGATTAGAAGGCCCCACCCCCTTGCTCGACAGCCTTGGAAGGTTCACTGGTTTTCCTCTGGTTCACTTGTCTGAAAGCACCAAAAAAGAGAGTTAAAGATAAAAATAAGCCAACAAGACAAACCAGGAAGGAGAAAAATTATATCGATCTCTTTGGTTAAAGGGGCTGTTTCTGACTCATTGTTAAAAAAATCCAAGACAGAGGGAAGGAGAAGATCAGTCACATGGAGAGGATTCTCATTTAAGGTAGAAATGATTTTCTTTATACGGGAAGACCTGTTGGTTGAGGACAGAGGAGGATATGAGGGTAATCCTTCAATCGGCTTAGGACTAAAACCCCAGTCCTCGCTACAATAAACAAAGAAGAATTTCTTCCTCCAATCCTTGTTGGAAGTAGGGAGTTTAAATAAAAAGTGAACCCTGGGTCGGGCCGTCAAATAAAAACAACCCGGAAAAGAACTTTTTGCTTGGAAAAGCTAGAAGAAGGTATGAGCGGAAGGGTCCAAACCCGCATAACGCATGGCCAGACTATAACAGACCATGATGCGAAAGGAGTTAGGGATAAATTGAAAAATGGGAATTTGATATATTTTAGCTATTTCCAGCATTAAGGGATGCACGAGAAGATGTAGGCCTGCCTGAAACTGGTCTTGGTAAAAGGTCAACCATCCGGTTGGCGATTGGCAGGCCAATATACCGGTCGGAGGGCAATAAGCGCCAAAGGGATCGGAGATTTTATGTTTATGACGAATTTCTTCTACCTCCCTTTTACTCAGAATGGAGGTAATTTTGGGGTGATCGGCGGCAGCCGGAGGGTATTCTAGGCCACCGGAGGAGGAGGAAAGGGCAGCCACCACCGCGGCCGCTGAGGAAGAGATAGATAGAGAGTCAGAGTCCCCCATGGGTGAGTCTTTTAGAAGAGGGGAAGGTAGTATCGCTGCCGTGGGAGTAGCCGGCGGCGAAGAGACATTATGAGGAGGAACGCTAGAAGACGACGCCATTCTAAAGAAATTAAAATAAGATCAGGGGCTAAGAGAGGTACCTGGCCTGTGAAAGATTGCCGGAAAAGTTAAACTGAGAAATTTGAATCGGAGAGGATCACCAGAAATTCCGAAAGAAAAGGGAGGCTTGAGAGATTTAGAGAAGCTGAAAAATGCAAAGTGAGGGTTCAGCGGGAATAAAAAGAAATAAGATAGAATTCGATAACGGGAATCGATAAAGGAGGGATTTGAAAAGATCCTCACATTTAATGTTGGCAAATGAACAGTACCCTAGGCGGCGAGTTAGAACGCTAACCGATCTAGGATAGGGCTAACGTGGCAGCACTGGAAAAGGCACGAAAATAAAGGCTTTGGGAAATGAACCGGCACCATTAGCGCYTGTAATTAGGCTTTTAAGAGGATTTATTGGGGTCCGTGCAAAGCACGGATAACAGACCTGTAGGTCCTCATTTCTGACGAACACCTCTAGAATACATCAGTTCTACCCAAATACCCGTAGGGGGGAGGAGTTGATGGGGCAATAAGTTGGTCAGACCTAATTTGGGGTAGATCTTGTTTGGAAGATCTGGAGTAGTACGAAGAAAAACAAGAGCGGCTTTGCTTGAGTGAGGGTCTGGTCAGACCTGTTGGGAAAATAGGATACCAGGAAAGATGGGAACAGCTCTCCCTTTTTCCTGGGCTGAAGGAGCGCTCTACCGGAAAGGAAAGGAGGAAGACCTGTTTTCCTGACTCTCGATAAGGAGACAAGTGGGACCACTTGTCAGAATTGGTTGCGTAACGGCCCGTGATTCGCGGAGTGTGCTCCTAGGATCCCGGCTGGGGTCCCCACTAGGAAAGTCTATAAATGTCTTAGCCCCAAGGCTGAGTGAGGTATGTCATTCTCTTGAAACATTCCTTCTTTCTTTCTGGAAAACACCTCAAATGCTTACTGACTTAAGCATCGGAGAGGTTTCCACCGGAAAACCACCGGTGGTCCTTTCTAATCTGTTTTTGTGGTGTAGGCTCAGGAAGCTCTTGGTCTTTCAAGTATTGTTTGGGTGGCTCACCTTTTTGGGCTGAAACATATACGTGTTGTGTTTGGTAAGTGTATACGTCAGTGATGACGTGGTGTACGACGTCGGTTAGCAGGTTTCGTCCCTCCAATAATGGATTTTAAAATTTCTCAATGTGATGGTGGTTTTAAAAAGTTTTAAAATGTTAGTGGTGGGGTTTTGAAATGACGTGGTGATCGGTACGTGAATGTTGTGTTTAATATATATGTTATGGTTTGTGAATAATATATACATGTTGTGATTGGTTGATATATACGTCTTGATGAGAGTAACTTATTTATAGTAAAGTAAGGCGCTAAGGTTAGGGTTGGCTTGCCCCTTCCTCAATCTACTCTATTAATCCTAGCAACTTCGGCCCATCAGCGCCGCTCGGTTAGGACGACCCTAATCTAGACTCAAACACGACCAAATACGTCCGGCCTAAAATTAAGTATGGGAAACCCATCCGCTATGGTAACCTACTTAACAAAGACTCATCCCACACAAGGAAACGTATCGTACATGGAGATCTTTTATTGCCAAAAAATACTCCAACTGGACTTTGGCACTTGCAAAGCCGGATCGGCCCAGTACGTCCCGATAACTTTGTCGCCATGGACCTCGTCCCACTCGGCCCACGTTGCATGTCGCTGGGCTACGCGCAGAACCTGTCCACCGTGCCCGATCTTGTTCGGAAAGCCTCGCAAGGTGCCAACCATGTCATCCTGCTTGCTCCCCCTGATTGATCATGAATCAAGTCCTTGCCGTGTGCCTCGGCTTGGTCTCATAAACGCGCATCAGCCTGTCGGTCGTGCTCGTCCCTTAGGCAAATCCTGTGTAACATCGCCAATCGATCCACTCAGCTCGGTCCACATGCCTTTCTCCCGGTGCCATTTTCCATTCTAGGTAAACACATGTGCCCAATGTCTCGGCATCCTCGGCCGAACAACCTTGGTGCCGCCCATCACCCGCTCCGTGTCTACTGTCGAGTGACTTTCCGTCGAAGTACGCATCGATGACTCGCTCTACCGAGTCATATGTCACAGGACGTAACAATCCTTCCCCACCCAAACACGTATCGACCTCGATGCGAGCCCCAACTAAAAGGCTCTCGGTAGATAGCGCTCGAAGGAGTGTTAGCCCCCCTGCCATGACCTCTTGTCCCAGTTGCCTCGAGTATTTTCGGAGCGTCCCATACCGCTTCTTTCCTCGCTGCCCCTTAGATCATTCGGCCACTACTGTCAGCCTTATGCGAGAGTATCACACTAACCAGTGACGCCTGGATGCTCGCTGTACGCGTGAGTCCCTTGCTGGCCTTACCGTCTGCCGCGCTAGACGTGATCTGCACACGTCCGCCTAAATCTCGCTCAATCTGTAAAAAATGTGCTCCTCCGGCTCGACCTAGCAATTCATCTACCCAAGTCCCTTGAGATGTTTCCCAACCTCTCGAAACTTGTAAATCATCTTGCCTGCTCGAGATGTTGCCCCAAAGAATCTTCCGCTCAACACCCCATGGTACACATACTGGTGTTCTGCGAGCTCGACCCCGATTCTCTCCATGACTGAGGTAGCCCCTTGGTGTTCGAGACCCGACCTTGATGTCAGCCCCCAACTCGTACAAGTAGTTGATGCCATTTCTTCAGTCTGGACCACCGATGGAACTCTCGGCCTTGCTGCCAACCAGTCCACCGTTCTGCTCGGTCCATGCATTTGTTTGGTCCCCAACGCGTCGGTAATGCCCCGCAGATTCACAGGCTTTGTGCATGTCCGCACTAGCACTGGGATAGACTTAATCAGGATGACGTCGTGCGTCTCAATCCTAATTGTTGTCCCGCTAGTTGCTCCGTTGTCCTGTGGGTTCGTCATGTCCGATCCTAGTACTTGTACAACAAGTACCCGTTCCTCCGCTTTGATGGTTCCGGCAATCACTCCCACCATCTCGGCAACGCTCGGCCTGCCCCTTGTTGGGTAAGCCGCCTTGGTGTGGTTGGCTGTTCCACACACACCATCTTCGATCTATGTCCCGCATGACAACTTCAAACGTCCCGCACATGCACAATTTGTGCTACGGGCACCTCCTCGGTTTCCATAACTCTGTGATTCCATATGGGTATTAGGACATTGGCACGTCCCTACAAGTCTCCTTGGTGTGGTTGCCTCTCAATTGTGGATCTCTGGTTTGGCAGCATGGTTGATCACTCCTTGCTGTCGCTCCGAGACCACCCTTGGACTAATGACGTATCCAATACTTGAATTTGTCACATCCTTCATCACGTCAGCACTCCTCATGCTAATCGTAGGCTTGATCGAACAGCCTAACGATAAGGTTGATCTTTGTTGAGAGTCAACCACACGGCTTGCTAGTATAGGGATTTGCCAGTCCCTATCATGGTGCCGATTTGGACCAAGCCGCTCCGCCCCATCAGTACACTAGCCGCCAGGTTCCTCGACAACTCCTGGAGAGTCTGCACGGTATTGGTGCTCTCATTTCACCCGCCCGATCCTCTCGCCCTTGTCGCTCGATCTACGCCTTGATAAAGGCTGTCGATGTAAGTGTGGATGGTCCGCCCACACAAACATGTGAAAGCTTTCGCACAAGCTTGCCCTACCATTGGTGTTCCGCTGTGGCTCGCTCCCCCACCAAACTCCTCGCCACCATTGTGAATGAGATTGGTCCAGGTCGCTCCCCTGAACCACGCCACCTGCCGATAGATGTTCCGCATCTCTCGGACACGCTTCTCCTCCGTCCCGATCTTTGTCCACAAGGGTTAGTTCGCCTTTAGCCATATGCCCTCGTAGTCGGATCGCCTCCAATACCACCTTGCGATCTCGGTCCACGAGTAGCTTATCAGAATCACAGTGATAACTCGCAGCTTGGGGATGTTGCCTTTGCTAGCAACTCCCAACCTATTGTCCCGCCTTGAGTAAGGATGTTGACGATCCTCCATAAGCACTCGACCCTTTGAACAGCTCCGACCCTTGACCAAGATTGCACGTTGGCGCCGTGCAGACCTTCACTGTCGAGGACCAAACAAGTTCGATATCGCCAATCAGGTTGTCGATCTACAACGCCACCTCCGTGTTAGCCAGGATCTCTCTTGAAATCGAGTCAAAAACTCAAACATGGGTATGAGAATACCCCGCCTCCATAGGTCCATTCCGGACATGTGCCTCTGTCAGCCCACACGTCTCAAATCTAGCCATGAGATGAAACTGGCTTGGTTCATATCCCACCATCTTCGTCTACCTGTGGGTCCGGTGTAGCCCCAGCGCTCGCGATCTCGGCTGCAATAGGTGACAGATCTGATAGATCTGGCATAACAACGGGGCATCATCGACATGACCGCCCTTGATCAACAAGACACAGGTCTGCCTACCGGGCTGGACCTGTACTAGCAACGGGGCGTCATCAGCATGAACGCCCTTAGTCAACATGATGCGGATCTGCCTATCGGGCCAGACCCATCCTAACAACGGGGTATTGTTGGTACGAATACCCTTGAATAGCAACATGCTTGTGTTGCTTTGATCGTCTTTCCGATCGGAGTTTTCCGCAAAGGGGCCTCGGTTCCCCTTCCAACCCTTCCAAATGACCCTGCCTGGTTGCTCCTCCTTGAACCGCCGGAACAACGCCACCATGAGGATCACACTGGAACTAGTCGGATGACTAGCTCTGATACCACTTGTCATCGGCGAACACCTTTGACAGGCCCTCGGCAGCGAAAATTGCCCGTGTGGCGCCGAGAGGGGCGCGTCGACCGTGTTGTCAATCGACGACCTCTCGACCAACCTTTGTTGTGTGGCCATCGTACTACATACGAAATAAAGAAGGAAGATCTTGAACAAGAGTGGGGAGAATAATTCTGTATTATTACTCCGAAGAAACTCGTTGATAACAATTACAATAGGAGAGTAACCTATTTATAGTACACTAAGGCGCTAGGGTTAGGGTTAGCTTGCCCCTTCCTCAAGTCACTTTACTAATCCTATAAACTTCGGCCCATCAGCGCCGCTCAGCTAGGACGACCCTAATCTAGACTCAAACATGACCAAATACGTCCGCCCCAAAAACAAGTATGGGAAACCCGTCCTCTATGGTAACCAACCTAACAAAGACACATCCCACACAAGGAAACATATCGTACATGGAGATCTTTTCTTGCCAAGAAAGACTCCAACTGGATTTTGGCTCTTGCAAAGCCAGATCGGACCAGTACATCGATAACTTTGTCGCAATGGACCTCATCCCACTCAGCCCACGTTGCATGTCGCTATGCTACGCGTGAAACCTGTCCACCGTGCCCAATCTTGTTTAGAAAACCTCATGAGGTGCCAACCGTGCCGTCCCGCTCTCTCCCCCTGCTTGCTCATGAATCGAATCCTTGTCGTGTGCATCAGCTTGGTCTTGTATACGCACATCAGCCTGTCGGCCGCGCTCGTCCCTTCGGCGCGTCCCGTGTCCCATCGCCAACCATTCCACTCAGCTCGGTCTACAAGCCTTACTCCTGGCTCCATGTGCCATTCTAGGTAAACACATGTGCTCAATATCTCGGCAGCCTCGGTGCTGCCCATCACCCGCTCCGCGTCTACCGCCGAGTGACTTTGCGTCGAAGGACGCGCCGATGACTCGCTCCGCCGAATCATATGTCACGGGCCGTGACATTAAGCTCTCTATGTGACTCGAACTTAGAACTTAAACCCTAAGTAGTGGACGCTATTACAACTTGAGCTAACTTGTCAATTGACAGTTAGCTTTTATAAATAATTTCATGATATTTGTACTTATCAAGTATTTATACCTAAAAAATATAACCAAATAGTTTATAATTAAGTTAAATTCAGAAGAAGAAAAATTATGGTTCACAAAACTTAATCCCTGAGTAGCGGACGGTATTTCAACTTTAGCTAATTTGTCAATTTACAACTTTTTATAAATAATTTTGTGAGATTCTTATTTACCCAAGTATTTGTATATCTAAATGATAACCAAATAGTTTATAATTAAGTTAAATTCAGAAGAAGAAAAATTATTGTTCACCCCTTTGTGATTTTATTTATTTATTTATTTATCTCATATATTATTCGTTCCAATCACATTCTCACTCTAATAAAGTGTGGTAGTTTCTTGTAAGATATAGCACCAGGAGCTGCTAGACTCTTAGCATGTTTTTTTGGTCCATTTAGTCCCTTTATTTTTTTTTTCTTTCAAATGGAACAAATTAGTTCATAAACTCTTTAAAATCAAACAAGCTAGCTCTTTTATTAATTTTCAAAGTTAAAAAAAATATAATTTTTATCTAATATATATAAATAGGGGTTTATAAGTCTCTTTTAGGGGGTCTGAAGAAGTTTATACCATTTTATCACAACTTAATAATAAAATATATAATAATCTATTTCTCATAAAATATCGAGCAAAGTATTTTTGTAATGATAATAATATTATCAGACCATAAAGATGATTGGTGTTATAATTGACAATATGTCACAATTTGTCAAAATTGACAATTTCACGAAAATTAAAAAAGATGATTGATGTTATAATTATAGGTATCAAATGACTATAATATTTGTAAAATCTGAAGGTCTATGGTTTTGGAAATAAGTATCAGTAGACGATGTTGTTTTCAATGTTAATCAACACTGAAATCAACATCAAACAGTTTCAGAATAATAAACAGCAGTTTTAGAAAACAGATGTTGAGAACGATGTTAACAACATCAAAACCAACATCACACAGAGTTTAAAAGCGTGCAGCGGAATAAATATTAAAAATCGAACACAGCAATTTAAAATCAGTTCACAAGTAAAAGATACTTGTGAACTTAGGTGTACAAACCCGAAAACTATATTACTTATCTTGTTCACGATCAATACAAAAGATTCAAAGTAATATATGAAAACTACGGTATCAAAAACTATGATACTAAAATACTTGTTGCCTTGAAGGATGATGATCTTCTTTGTTGGTTACGCAACTCCAAAGATCCTATGATTAAAATCGTGGCTTCGAGTCTTGTGGCAAAGCTTGTGATGATCTTCTCCGTTGGTTACGCAATTTCGAGAATCTCCTTGATTTAGATCGTTGCCACAAGTCTTTTACTTGCTCGTGTTCTTCTTTGCTTGCGTCGTCTTGCTCTTGCTGCGTTCTTCTCAAAAAAACTATGTGTCAGAATTATCGAAGGTGTCCACTTCTCTTAGCTTTGTCTTGTCTTAAATAGACAAGATTCCTAGAGTCCTAAACTTGGTAGACAAGTTAAATAAATCCTAAACACAATTTAGGAAATTAAATAAAATCTTAGACACAATCTAGGAAACAAATCTAGTCCTAATTCTAGTTCCCTAATATATTTTGGGCCCAAGAAAGGTAAACAACTAAATAAGAAACTATTCCCAAGAATAAAATTCTCAACAATCTCCCCCCTTTGCCTTTTTGGACAAAATACCCATGACGCATGAAAATGATCAAAAGACTAAAAACTCCCCCTGAATTAGAAACTCCCCCTAAATGAAGTAACCATTATTTAAAACAAACAAAAGCGAACACATTCACAGCAGCGTCTTCTACATCTTCTCCCCCTTTTTGTTCTGAAAGCAAACGGACCTCAACAAACGAGTCCCAACACCAGACAAACGGAGCAGAAAAATGAACCATGTTGGTACTGATGTTGGGAATACACGAACCAACACCAGACATGAAACCAGCTCGAAGAGGCGCCTGGGTGCCTAAAGAAGGTAACCAGGTTCTGCTTCACGAAAACACCAACGGGGGATTCGGCGCTCAGCAATCATGCCTCGTTTCTAAAATCCCAAGAACAGCTCCTCAACTTCACTCGTCAAGAACCTCGTGGAGACTGGTTCCATGTCTTCAATCTCGACGGCTTGAGACGGAGCCTCATCAGAGCTAACAAAGTGGTCAGAGGCAGTTATTGACATCGGTGCACTGGTAGATAGAACATTGTCAGAATCGAAGCTTGGAGAAGAGGCAGGATTGTCTGCAGGGGATGTTGGTTTCAGTGTCACAACACCAGAACCAATATGGGCTGACACGACAGCTTTGGACTTCTTCTTTTCTCTCTTTGGGTGTAATTTCCTTATTATCTAGACGCACAACCTATTTCCAGAGTTTTGCTGGGTGATGGTGAATTCGACATTCTGCATGAGAATTGGAAACAACCACAAATACAAAATCGAGTGCCGTAGGCAGTAAAATTGAGAGAAATAAAAAGTAAAAAAACTTAACTTGTCAATTTGGGTAAAGATGACCGAAGTAGGGAAGAAAACGGGTAAATAAAGAATAAACTGAAAAAATAACCCCCCACTACCAATTTTAAAACCCAAAATTTTCTTTCTCAAGATAAGATACACGATCTCTATGCTTAAATAGCCCACTATCTCTTAATTGGAGAATAGAAATCACAAATCCCAACTACAAATTAAAACCGAGATAGAGCTAGATTATTATAAACCATCACCATAGTTGAACAAAGCCTTTTCAAAGTAATTTCTCACTCACCAAATCAATATCTTTATTACCTGTCCAACCTTCTGATTACAACTCCACTGACATACGCGGTTAGCAAGATTCAAAACAAGATTAAGAGAATTCAAGATAGACACAAACAAAAACAACAAAACGCACAACAAGGAGGCATCTTCTCAAAGTATGAATGTCCTAATTGATGCCTAAAAAGATGACCTAAAAAGGTTAAAAAAATCACATTATGGTTTTAGTGACTTAATCCGTATTGCTTTTCATGACTGATGACATTATAACTAACATTGCCTCAGGTAAAGTCAATGGAAACTTACTCCTTAACCAAAGTTAATGACTACGTCAAAACCACTCAAGAAGGTGAAATTTAAAAATTGGATCAATTTGTATCCAGATTTTCTTCATCTTTTTTTTTTTTTTAGAGATTTGAAGAGAAATAGCTTATCTTCAGCAATTGCTATTAACACCTCTTATTTTTGGACCTGGGAGAAAACCAGTTTCTGCGGGCAAACTCCACAATCACCTAATTGAAGAGGTTAGTTTTTTTGTCATCACTTTTATTACAACACAAGACCTTATCGCACTTTCAACCCGACTCAATGCATTTGGATTATGTATGAATTTTTTTTTTAAAATTCATGCAAAAATATACAGATGTTGTGACTGATGTTGGTATGGTGTGTCACAACATCACAAACCAACATTGGCTCAGACAATGCACATACCGAGATCTCTTCTCAAACGAGAGAAGGTCTCAAAATCTAATGCCTTTGTGAAGATGTCAGCAAGCTGATTGTCTGTTCCTATATGCTCAAGTCTAACTATATTCCTCTCAACTAACTCTCGAATAAAGTGGTACCTTATTTCAATGTGTTTGATTCGAGAATGCTGGACCAGATTTTTCGAGATATCAATGGCACTGGAGTTATCACAGAGCACAGTCAATGTTCTTCTATGTAGACCGTAATCCTCTATCATTTGGTTCATCCACAATAACTGTGTATAAGTATTTCCAGCTGCAATATACTCGGCGTTAGCTGTAGAAAGAGAAATGCAATTCTATTTTTTGCTATACCAAGATATAAGATTCTTAGCATATTTGGACTCAAAAAGATAAATACCATATTCCAGTTGTTTAATTTGCAAACTAAGAAAGTAAGGAGATTACCTTCCACGCTTATCTCGAATGTATCAGACATTTTCGTAATACACTCACTTACCATCGATTCAATACAAGTGACTGGAGAAAACAACTTATTTGAATCTGAGTCTGATTTTGAATCAGCTTGAGTCGATGTTAGGTTTGATGTTGAGTTCCCAGAACCGTCATCGAAACAAACATCACCAATTTCTTCAATTCCAACACCTGCATCTTCGATTTGGTAGCAGTTGTCTGATGTCCTCTGACCAGTAAGAATACATATATTGCCCTTCACACTTTTCATGAGTGAACTTGACATTAAAACCACCATCGCACAGTTGGATGATGCTTATCAAGTTCGCAATTAAGCCTTCAACAAGTAACACGTTCTCGAGCTTCGCAATACCAGGAACACGAAGAGTTCCTTGGCCAATGATTTGGCCATTTGCACCTCCACCATACTTCACCTTTTCTCCATGAAATTAGATAATATTCGAGAGGAGATCATCCGAGTCGGTCATGTGCTTAGAGCATCCACTATCAATATACCAGGCTCTAGGGATGTGAGACTTCAGAGGGGAATAGATCATGTTGCATTTGATCTCGTTCTTTTTGACCCAAAACTGCTTGACTTTGGTGTTGGTTCTGGTTTTGGGAACACAGAAACCATCACGGAAACCAACACAGAACTCAGCAGACAGCTACGACCTTTTAAATTGATTTTGTTTCCAAATAAGATTCCAGCAGTATGGTCGAATATGCCCAGGTTCACCACAGTGATGGAACACATATTGTCTTCTTCTCCTTTTGCAGCGTTTGGTCGACTTCATCTTTTGACTTGCATCAGGCTTTTGAACAGGTTTGTATCCAATCCTGTGTTTTGAACAATCCGGGATACTCGATTCGAGAATTACATCCACCTTGGCCTTGCCCTTGTTTAAGTTTGTGAGGATTTCTTGGACCTTATTCAAATCGGTCTTTACTCGTTCTAGATCATCATCCTTTTTTGTGAGGGATGACTCCAATCGGACAATTATATTGAGTTGATCATCCTTTTCTTTAGTCAATTTGTCCACCCCGATTCTAAGATCCTTGACTTTGAGTACTTGTTTTTCCCAACTAGCATATAATTGTTCATACTCAATGCTCAGCTTCTCGTACTCGTCAAGAGATTCATCAACCTCATCGTCATCTTCAATGTACTCTGTATCAATCAAGCTCTTCTTCCTCAGAGTATCCATAGTACCTAGACAAATAAGGATCAGTACCTAAAAGGTTAAGTAACACGCTCTAGATGCCAATTATTAAATTTGAAGGTCTATGGTTTTGAGAATAAGTATTAGTAGACGATGTTGTTTTCAATGTTAATCAACAATGAAATCAACATCAAACAGTTTCAGAATAATAAATAGCAGTTTTAGAAAACAGATGTTGAGAACGATGTTAACAACATCGAAACCAACATCACACAGAGTTTAAAAATGTGCAGCAGAATAAATATTAAAAATCGAACACAACAATTTAAAATCAGTTCAAAGGTAAAAGATACTTGTGAAATTGAGTGTACAAACCCGAAAACTATATTACTTATCTTGTTCACGATCAATACAAAAGATTCAAAGTAATATATGCAAACTACGGTATCAAAAACTATGATACTAAAATACTTATTGCCTTGAAGGATGACGATCTTCTTTGTTGGTTACGCAACTCCAAAGATCCCGTGACTAAAATCGTGGCTTCAAGTCTTGTGGCATAGCTTGTGATGATCTTCTCCATTGGTTACGCAACTTCGAAAATCTCCTTGATATGGATCGTTGCCACAAGTCTTTTACTTGCTCGTGTTCTTCTTTGCTTGCGTTGTCTTGTTCTTGCTGCATCCTTCTCAAAAAAACCGTGTGTCAAGATTATCGAAGGTGTCCACTTCTCTTTGCTTTGTCTTGTCTTAAATAGACAAGATTCCTAGAGTCCTAAACTTGCAACTTCGAAAATCTCCTTGATATGGATCGTTGCCACAAGTCTTTTACTTGCTCGTGTGCTTCTTTGCTTGCGTCGTCTTGTTCTTGCTGCATCCTTCTCAAAAAAACCGTGTGTCAAGATTATCGAAGTGTCCACTTCTCTTTGCTTTGGTCTTGTCTTAAATAGACAAGATTCCTAGAGTCCTAAACTTGCACTAGTGGAAAAAAGGTCGATTAGATGCGGTTCAAAACAGCCTTTAGAGGCGGTTTTCTGAACCGCCTCTTGTATGACCGACGCTGGGATCAGTACTTAAAAGGTTAAGTAACCCGCTCTAGATGCCAATTATTAAATTTGAAGGTCTATGGTTTTGAGAATAAGTATTAGTAGACGATGTTGTTTTCAATGTTAACCAACAATGAAATCAACATCAAACAGTTTCAGAATAATAAATAGCAGTTTTAGAAAACAGATGTTGAGAACGATGTTAACAACATCGAAACCAACATCACACAGAGTTTAAAAATGTGGCAGCAGAATAAATATTAAAAATCGAACACAACAATTTAAAATCAGTTCAAAGGTAAAAGATACTTGTGAAATTGAGTGTACAAACCCGAAAACTATATTACTTATCTTGTTCACGATCAATACAAAAGATTCAAAGTAATATATGCAAAACTACGGTATCAAAAACTATGATACTAAAATACTTATTGCCTTGAAGGATGACGATCTTCTTTGTTGGTTACGCAACTCCAAAGATCCCGTGACTAAAATCGTGGCTTCAAGTCTTGTGGCATAGCTTGTGATGATCTTCTCCATTGGTTACGCAACTTCGAAAATCTCCTTGATTTGGATCGTTGCCACAAGTCTTTTACTTGCTCGTGTTCTTCTTTGCTTGCGTTGTCTTGTTCTTGCTGCGTCCTTCTCAAAAAAACCGTGTGTCAAGATTATCGAAGGTGTCCACTTCTCTTTGCTTTGTCTTGTCTTAAATAGACAAGATTCCTAGAGTCCTAAACTTGCAACTTCGAAAAATCTCCTTGATATGGATCGTTGCCACAAGTCTTTTACTTGCTCGTGTGCTTCTTTGCTTGCGTCGTCTTGTTCTTGCTGCATCCTTCTCAAAAAAACCGTGTGTCAAGATTATCGAAGGTGTCCACTTCTCTTTGCTTTGTCTTGTCTTAAATAGACAAGATTCCTAGAGTCCTAAACTTGCACTAGTGGAAAAAAGTCGATTAGATGCGGTTCAAAACAGCCTTTAGAGGCGGTTCTGAACCGCCTCTTGTATGACCGACGCTTAAAGTAAAAAAAAAAATGGGCGACGGTTCAAACCGCTGCTTAAAAGAGGCACCGGGTGGCGGTTCTTAGCTCGAAGCACCACCAAAAGTACTGAAATTCGGTCGAAACCGACGCCAAAAACAGAACCGGGTGGCGGTTCTTATCTGGGAACCGCCGCTTAAAACAGAAACCGGGTGGCGCTTCTTAGTAAGAAGCGTCACCAATAATACTGAGAAATAACATCGATTCATTAAGAAACCGATGTTTTTGTCCCAGAGAAAATTAACATCAGTTTAAATATAACCCATCTAAATTCATGAATAAATAATTAAAAAAAAATTAAATGTCCCTCTTATTCCTATCCTCATCCCAACCTAAAAATACCAAACAATTGCAATTTAATTCATATTCATGAAAATTAAAATTAAATCAACATCAAATGTTAACAAAAGCATTCAATATATTTGGAAAAATATTTTACATTATAATTTTACAAAAAAACAAAAACACAATTAAGAGCCTTTTCAACCTATAAATATGCCCACACTAGCCAACCGAGGAATTCTGTTTCAAAATAAAGAAATATCCAAACGACGCCAGTGCTGTTAAAAGCTCGCCCTTAACATGGCATCAAGGTGGCTCTCCCCTTGTTTAGGATCTCAAAAATGCAGAAGCATAAGGTACCTGCAAAATCGTAAAAACAATCGTATTAAGTATGGATTTATAACTATTAAAATTCAATAAAATGTATATGTGGAAATGAAAAAGAGATGTTGATTAATTAGTTAATCAAAAGAGCTTACCCAAGGTGCCCAAGCAATGCTGTCAAGTAGCATCTGCACAAAACCAAAAAACAAAAGTTTCAT
>BMAC01000931.1:114823-147601 GCA_014905375.1 Phtheirospermum japonicum
CSKTTKRMSGRAAARGKKRWTTTYMAARTTKGSMAMMAAAAATGAAAGSTATTTTGGTTCARCAAAAAGTTTTTAAAGCAATTGATTCTTCTTTTACTCCGGGTACTACACCCGAGAAAAAAGCCGAACTTGACGAATTTGCGTATTCGTCTATTATTTTAAATTTGTCTGACTCTGTGTTACACAAATGTGGTAAACTTGATTCTGCGAAAGAATTTTGGGACAAATTGGAAGAGCTTTATACCGAAACGTCTTTGTCTAGTAAATTATTTTTACTTGAAAAGTTTTTTAGATTTAAACTCGATTTGTCAAAATATATTGATAATAATCTTGACGTTTTTACAAAACTTGTTTTGGACATAAAACAAACCGGCGATAAACACATTGACGATTATTCCCCTATTATGCTTTTAAATGCTATTCCTGATTCTTATAATGACTTGAAATCTACTATTAAGTATGGAAGAGATCAGGTAAGTTTTGAAACGGTAATAAATAGTTTTAAAAAGTAAAGAATTGGATTTAAAAGCTAATAAGGGAAGTAATAGTCATGACGAGTTTAATTTTGTTAGAGGTAGGTCGAGAAATCTTTTTCAAAACCCTCAGACCTCCACTAATCAAAATAACCAAAATTTTCAAAGTTTTTCTAAAATGAAGGGCAAAGGCAAGAGTAGGTCTAAATCTCGTCCAAGTGGTCGCAAGTGTTACAACTGTGGTGATCCTAATCATTATATTAAAGAATGTCCCAAGAAAAACAAACAACAACAATCTGATCAAGCGAATAAGGTGTCTTGTAATGAGAATATGGGTGATGTTTATATGGTTATTGAGTCTAATGAAATGCATGATAATGTGAACTCTGTGCGGTCTAATCTATGTGATAATGAGTGGCTTGTTGATTCTGCATGCACGTTTCATATGTCTCCTCATAAACATCTGTTTTCTAATTACAAAGAAGTTGAGCATGGGCATGTTTCTATGGCTAATGAGAAAGTATGCAATGTTGTTGGTTTGGGTGATGTTTGTTTATAGTTTGATTCTGGTTATACTTTAACGCTTAAGAATGTGCATCATGTGCCTGATTTATGTCATAACTTGATATCTTGTGCTGCACTTGAGGATGATGGGTTAGAAGGTAGGTGGGGGAATGGTGTTATGAAGATCATGAAGGGTTCTCTTGTTGTTTTCAAAGCTGAAAAGTGGCGAAATTTATATGTTTGCAATGTTGACTGTGAATCCATGCCAAATTATGCAAACTCTGTGCTTGCTGATCATACTTTTTTATGGCATAACGTCTTGGACACATGAGTAGTAAAGATTTAGAGATTTAGCATAAACGTGGGTGTTTTGGTAAAGATAAAGTTTCTGATATGCCTTTCTGTGATACTTATGTGTATGTCAAACAACAACGTGTTCAATTCCCTGTTTCCCCTTCCCCGAAAATTTCTGCCAGTCGTGATATTCTTGAGTATGTGCATGCTGATGTGTGGGGTCCGGCTAAAGATCCCACACAAGGTGGTAATCGATATTTTCTGTCTGTGATTGATAATTTTTCAAGAAAAGTCTTTGTGTTTCTTTTGAAAAATAAGTATGATGTTTTCGAAAAGTTTAAAACTTGGAAAATATTGATTGAAAATCAAACTGGAAAGCGTATCAAATTTCTTAGAATTGATAACGGACTTGAGTTTTGTAAGAATGTGTTTGAACATTCTGAACTTCGACACGGCCGATTAGGCCGCGATGGTAAGTGGGAGGTAAGGCGTATTTGTTAAATACGGAATTTCTTTTGTTTTATCTTTTTCTTGGTATCTGTGCTAAATTTCCTGTTGAGATTTTTTGTTTATGCAGGTACCGGGACGGCGGTGATGAGAATCCTATTTGGATCCTAGTAGCAAATCAGATCGACACGTAGAATTTGGGCCAAGGTGGAGAATGTGGTGTTGGCCCAATGACTTATAAAGAAGGGCAGCCTACAGCGATAATGGAGGTTTTCTTTCTGCACTTTAACGACTTTACATCTGGTTTCACGCATAAATTGGCGGCGCTACTTGTCCACCTCAGCCGATCTTGGCACTTGTACCCAAGGTAAGGCTTGGCCCTCCTGATTTCATTTCTCAAGGCGGGGAAGATGTGATTAAGGGGTGATCAATATTGAGAAATCGTTGGTTTTTTGAATTGTAATACCGAGAAACCACTGGATACATTTTATGAGTTTTCACAAAGAGGGTTTTGCACGATTGTATTAGGGATTATTGGTCGCAATAGTTTTATTACTATTTGTGATAATTTTTTGTTGGAGATTATGTGAAAATACGATTGTTGGGTGGGACAAATTAAATAAATAATATATATGTTAGAAGAAATATAAAAAAAAAAACATGTATCACGACGCCGTTGCCACATGGTCCCGGTGAATTTGAAAAACAAAGGTTTCAGTTTTGGTGGTTTGTAAAAACCAAAATCCACAAACTGTCGGAATGTTATTTGAAGCAATTTATAAATACACTATGAAAATTATACGCTTACTTATACAATAGGTTTTTTATTTATTAATTTTATATAAAATCTTAAAATTTATTTATTTTTTATTTAAAATTTTGAAATATATTTTGTTTGAAATTTTCGATTTATACTTATTTTCATTTGATTTGGCTAAACTTTAATTAGTTTTTTTTAACGTTTACCAAATGATTGACATAAAGCTATTTATATCAAGATGAATCCATAATTTATGACTATGATTTATTTGATCTAATATCCACAATTTATTTCTAGACTTATCTGTTAAAATATAAATACATACACAGATTAGTTTTAAATAATATATTTCAAAAGTATTTAGTATTTTATATTTTAACAGATAAATATAGCAGATAAATTGTGGATATTAGATCAAAATAAATCATAGTTATAAATTAGGGAATCATCTTGATATAAAAAACATTATGTCTACCCGTTAAAAATATCAAAACTTTATGTCTAGCCGTTAAAAATGGCAGATAAATTGTGTATATTGCATGACAGATAAATTGTGTATATTGGATTTATAGTCATAAATACACACAAATAGTTTTAAACAATATATTTCTAAATCATTTAGTGTTTTATATTTTAGCAAATAAATTGTGGATATTAGATCAAAATAAATCATAGTCATAAAATTAGAGAGTCATCTTGATATAAATCAATTTATGTCTACCCGTTAAAAATGGCAGATAAATTGTGTATATTAGATCAAAATTATAGTCATATATACATATACAAATAGTTTTAAACAATATATTTCTAAAGCATTTAGTATTTTACATTTTAGCAGATAAATTGTGGATATTAGATCAAAATAAATCATAGTCATAAATTATGGAGTCATCTTCATATAAATAACTTTCTGTCTAAGAAATGACAGATAAATTGTATATTAGATCAAAATTATAATTATAAATTAGGGACTCATGTTGATATAAATAACTTTATGTCTAACCGTTAAAACAAACAAACAAAATATATTTTAAAATTTTAAATAAAATAATGTATAGTGGTATTGAAGTAGTAATTAAAAATATCAAACAAAAGAATTTTAAAATTTTAAATAAAATATTAAATAAAAGAAAAACGTAGCTAATACCCGGTTTCATAGCCCTGGCTAGGGATGGCAATGGGTCGGATTGGGTCGGGTACTAGAGGATCCGGACCTGCTTCGTCCATCCCACGGGTCGCGGGGCGGATCGACCCGTTATATTTATTTATTTTATTAAATTTAAAATTAATTTAATATATAATAACACATATATTATTATAAAAATTAGATATAAGATGAAAAATTAATTAAAAACAATACTAAATTTAATTTTTTTTAATAATTCATATAAAAAATATTTAAAACATATATAAAATATATTTAAAAATAAAAAAATGTAGGTACCAGGACCCGCCCCGCTACGAGTTACGGGGCGGGTTGGGATTGCCATCCCTAGCTCTGACACGCTGTTGGCACTAGCACCCTAGATTGAAACTTTATATTTTTTTCAAATTCACCCAGATATACATTATTTATTCAATTTATATTAAAATATATATTATTTATTTATTTTTACATGTTGGGTGTGCTATTGGTTTACAATAAATAGTTCCCTTGAATTGTGGTGATCATAAAAAATAAGGTTGATGTCCTGTTAATATGATTACTGTTAATATGATTACCGGATGTGATCATATTTGTAATCTTTGAAAACATAACTACTGCTACATTAAATTGATAATCATAAGTTGACGTGTTAAGATGATTATTTCTACAACATATACATTATTTATTCAATTTATATTAAAATATATATTATTTATTTAATTTACCTGAGTGTGTACTACGCTTATTGGTTTACAATAAATGGTACACTTGCATTGGTAATCAGAAGAAATAAGGTTGATGAAGATTATTATTGGATGTGATCATATCCTAAATTATGTAATCTGTGAAACATAACTACTGCGAAAATGTAATGCGATTATTGTGCTATAAAAATAGTTTAATTGAGTTAATAAACCATTAAAAACATAGCTGAATTCCAAAAATTGTGATTATTGTGTTATAAAAATAATTTAATTGAGTTGACAAACCATTAAAAATATGGGTAAATTACAAAAACAGCTTTAGCTTGCTTTGAGGTAATAAAGAAAGTTCAATGATTTGAGTTGGATGTAATATTCTATTATTATTTGAGGTAATCCATGAAAAAACACCATTGCTATAAAAATATTATGATTACAATGTTAGATAATTTGATTACTACTTGTGAAAACCTTGTTATTGGTTATGGTGATTTTATTACTAATTGTTGTAATATTATCACTTAAGCTGGTACAACATATATTTGGCAAAATTAAGCTGGCTGCTAAAAATAGTTTAAAAAGTTAGCAGGCAATTTCCCTTTTTTGAATTGGGAAGACGTTTTTTATCATGCATCACTATTGACAGAAATATTAAATTGGAATAGTTCAAAAAAAACTAATAAAAGCAGAACAGGGAAAAAGAGTTTGAAACTGAATATAACTAACAAAGAACTGGTGGAATAAAATACTCTTGCACATTGCAACATGTTTTTGTTCCATTTCAAGGTATTACCAGTAACCCGTGTCACTTCATTTAGCACTTGCAGCCTGAATATTTCTAGTAGTAACCCTGCCCTTAGTGCACAAGGCTTTTGACTGGTTACTCAATACTCATATCCACTTTTTCAAAAAGATGGTTCATTCTTCTTTTCTTTGGAGTTAATAGCATCTTTTGTCATCCCACATCAGTTAGCAAAATTATAGCAAGCCAAAACACCACAAATGAACTCAAAGACACAGTGAGCGATAAAGTTATACAACTAGCTAGCTCGCATTATATATAGCTTCAATGAACAAAATAGTTTTTAAGGAACATTTGGTTGTTAAATATACGACATCAAGACAAATAACTTGAGATCAATGTCAAGAAACCTACCAACCTCAATCGAAAGCAAGCTCACATGCCTCAGATCCTCGCTGGAACAACGAAATTCTCTTGAGTGCGTCTAATTTTTCATTCGAACCAATTCCTCGGCGTTGGGGATATATTTCCATCCTCTTCAGGACTTTAGCATTCCTCAAAAGATACCTTACCATCTTGAACTCATCCTCTATGCACTCGAATTGATCGATTCTAATAGTGCTCAGATGTGACAATAAGCATTTAGGCACTACATGGGGCTCCATCCAGCATTTCAACTCTTTAAAAACCTAATGATACCAATTAAAGGAAAAGCTCAAAGCCCCCTCACCGATATAAAACTGTAAATATGGAAAAAAACTGAAAACCATACCGTGCGGATTATAAGGACCTCAAGATTATCAGCATTTTCAAGAAAAGTTGAGATAAAACGCGAATCAGAATCCAATTCAAGTCTGGTTAAATTAGTAAACTTCATAGTCCAAGCAGAGAATACGGAGTCAGGAACCTGCAACAAAGGAAAAGCTTTCATAAGAATCATAAAACTACACAAAAATCAACATTATATCACTCATATTACCTTCATACAATCAGTTGATAATTTTAGAAACCTGACGTTGCGGAGCGCAGCAGCAAACTCCAATACGGAATGAGAATAAGGCACATCCCTTTGTACGGGTGCACCATTGTTAAAAACAATATCAGCTTCAATTAAAGAGTCTAGCGACCCAACCGAGAGATCCTCGGATACAGAATCCTTTAGTTGGAGATATCTAAGAGCGGGCGTATCTATCTTCACCCTATAGGGCTCGCTATAAGATTTCTCGATACTGTTTAAATTTGAATCGAGCATGAGCCTAATTAGTGTGGGTGAAGATACACAAAAGCGAAACAGGCCCGAATCCACCATTCTATAGACGGTCAACTCCTCAAGCACTGGACAACCAGAAACCAGGCCCGTAAGAGATTCGCTCGACTCAAACCGAACCATGCCCAGAAAAAGCTTCTTAAGGGCAGGCAAACAAACGGCCCCAGCCCTGGGGATGTAGCTACAATAGTTGAGGCTCAGATCAACTAGGGTTTCACACGTGAAGATGCAACTTGGCAATTTAACTTGATCATTAACAAGGCTAAGATCAATTTTCTTCACATTGCGGAAAATGGCGGTGGTGACACATGTCTCGAGTTGGTATTCGTTAAAGTCATCAGCATAAGATAGGCAAAAGGTATTCATATCTCGCACTTTATACAGCAACATAACTCTGTAGATGACGTCAGAAAAGTTCTTACCGAACTCGAACTCTGTCTGATAAAACTCACTTTGGAAATATATGTTGGGGACATGAGCCCACAGAGACCTCCATCTTCTGGCGAGAACGCTGGTCTGCACGGAGGCTCTGGTTGATAGAAAGGAAAGGATGTGGCATACGACGTCGTCCGGCAAGGCACTTAGCCTATCGATTGAAGGCGTGTTTTGCTTCCGCCGCTTCGTGCTTGATTGTTTTGATTTCTCCATAGGTAAATCAGAAAATGAATTCAGATTTTGAAAAATACATTTGGTTGTCGCTCGTTTAAACAAGAACCTGTGCAATTGGAAACGGTTTATCGATGGCGTCGCGTCCCTTCAATCCGAGTGCAAGGAAGGGGAAAAAATGGGGATTTTATTTGTTTTTTAGAGGAAATTATAGGGTTAATTTGTGGGGAGATTCGTACCCTAATTTAATTACTAGACTAGAGGTGATCATACACTTTAAAAAAACCGTATTATATACGGCAATATAATAACTAATTTATCACATTGATTTAGATTTGTATTTTACATTTTAATCAAAATGCTGGCAGATATTTTTACATTTTTTCCTATTTTACTTAAATGCACTTTGTTTCGTATCAATAACATAATATTAGAGCATCTTCAATTTAATAGTGTTAATTAATTATATGTGATGACTTTGATATTTTATAAAAAAAAGTTCGTTAATGTTATATATGTGATAATTTATTTTATTTATTTTTAGAAAAAATAAAGAGAGAGAAATAACATGATTGGATGATATATTTAAAATTAATTGTACACATTGTCAAGAGCAATGTCTAGAATTTAACATTGTTCTTGACAATGTCATGCATTTAATGTGCCACATAATTATTTTTATTTCATGTGTCAATTTTTTCACTTTCAACATTGTTGCATTGGAGATGCTCTTATAGAGTGATACTATATGGAGAAATTTGCTTCGAATCAACAATGTTTTTATAAGGTAAGTTACATTCAATTACATTTCTAACCTTATTATAATATATAAACTAAATATAGTAATAAAATCTAACTTTATATCCATATCTAATTACCTATTTTCTTAAAATAACATAGGATATGTATGGTAAACTTTGGCATGAATTAAATGTGTAATTAATAATTTAAATAAATTATTTTGAAGTGGGAGATTTTATTATTGAATAAAAAAAAATCTTTAACTTACTTATGTTATAGTTCTTTTTATTTAACCATAGTAAATAAAAAAACATGGCTAACAATTAATATGTTTTATATATATATATATATCCTCCATGTTGTTAAAAGTGTTAACTATTAATGTTGAGGTGTCGAAAGGAAAGCATTCCGGGGTTGATGTGGACCAATTAAATTGCTCTAAAAATGACGTGTCGGCCTGTGGTTCATAGGGGGTTTATTTTGGGAGGAGGCCAAAATTTTGACCAGGTATAAATAACAACTTTTTTTTTTCTATTTTAGTTAATTTATGTTGTAGGTTTGTACGCCGCTCTCCGTTTTCTTTTCAATTATGCCTTCTTCCGTCTTAATTTTTCATTTCAATTAATGTGAATTGAATTTACACTTTCTATCAAATTGATAATTTCTTTTGTTTTTTGATCTTGGAAATCGAGGCGGCTGTATCTGTAAGATTTTTTCACCCACTGATAATTAATTTCAGAATTTGGTTTCTTTTGCCAGATTCTATCATTTTTATATCTGCTTCGGTTCTTCAAGATGGTGAAACAAAATTTCTTTTGCCTGATTCTATCATTTTTAACTACTATCATTGTTAGTAGTTAATTAACTTTTCTTCTCCGATCTATTTGCAAGATGGTGAAACAAGATTTTACCAACTAATTGATTTGGGTTGGGTTATTAATCCCGGTAATTATTTTATATATATTACACATTAATCTTTCATGAATTAATTTTTTAAAATCTCATTTTCTTCCTTTCTTCATTCTGATATTTTTTTTCTTTTGTAATTCACTATTCTTTTAACCAGATAAATTTTTTATTTCTACCTTCTTCAAATTCATTGATCAACCCTAAAATCATGATTTTATAAGATCTTTTCTTTCCTTGGCAGTTTAAACTTTTTTATTTGTAAAAAATGACTTTGCAGTCGATCCCTAATTTTCACTATTTTGTATCGTTTGAGTTATAGCGTGAATTATAATTGATTTGATTTTGGTTTATCGATTAGTAATGATTCTAGATTTCATGATTGAAAAGGTCAAATCGATATGTTTGTCGATTGAAATAAAAATCAGTATCTGAAGGCAGATTCTTCCGACGGAAAGGTGGGTCTAGGTTATAATTCCATTCTGCATGTATTCAATTTGTCATGTATTTTTCCTATCTGTAATCTTCTGTTTTTTGTTTTCTTCCTTCAATTTAAATTTGTTGTTGGTTCTTTTTTTGTAATCTAATTGTGCAATATTTGATTTTCATCCCAAATTCAATGGTTTTTTTTCCCCAAATTTGTTCAAACTAATTGTTGGTTCTGTTCCCAAAAATCAAACGATCTGCAGATCTTATCATTGGTGAATTTTCTGATAATGCTATTTTTAATTGATTTAAGCAAATGAATATTAGTGGCTGTTTTTTAAATTTTGAAGCTTTCTGCTAAAGTTTTATTTTAATTTTGAAGCAAGTGCTCTTTGATTTTCCGCTTGACAGGAAGCAGCCGGGCACCAAGTGTTATCTGCATTTGTGGAGATTGTGTTTGACAACTCCGACAATCAATTTATTAGTCACGAAAGGTTGAATCTGGTGCACTGAACGTGCTCGATAAAATGCATGAACGAATTAAGGAAATGAACAGGCGATTTCAGGCCAAATTCTGCATATTCGGAGTATGTTGATGCGAAGTGCAATGATGGCGAGGGCAGGTGGCAAACTGGGCCTGGGTTCCACGTTCAAGGTTTTGGTATTTTATGAACTATGTTTTTTTTTTGATAGATTATGTTGTTTTAACATGTAGAAAGTGTTATACTGATGTCTCCATTGGCGCTTTTATCTTTTGTGTTTCAGTGATCATAACGTTTGGTGTTAGTGGAATAAAGAAGAGATTCTGCATACAAAGAGGAAAAAAAAAAGGAAGGAAAGAGGAAGCAGGTGATTAATGGGCTGAGGAATGGCATTGGAGTCAAGCTTTTCAATTGGAGTTGAAATGGGGTTTTGCTCTTCTCATTTCCAATTCTTCTATTTTTTATATTTTATGAATTCTGATGTGTTGATTTTAAAAAATATATAGATCTGTCTTTCAGAAAATAGAGGGGCCGTGGGTCCCGACTGCGCAGAGCATTGGCGAAATGTTATTGTTGTCAGCCTCTGTGGTCTGGGATTAACCGTGAGCACTTCTTCTGATTTTGTGGGTCCCGGCTGCGCAGAGGATTGGCGAAAATAGATTTGTTTTGTTTTTTTGGGTCTTCAATTTTCATAATATTTCATTAATTGACTTCTCTGAATTTTCTCGCATTTTGTAGATTCAAGAGATATTTTCATAATATTTCTTTTTTGTTATTTATCTTGGTTTGATTTTAGGGTTTTTTTCTCATGGAATAACAAGTCTGATATTAAGATGGCGAGGTCAAGAATCGAGATAATAATGAAGAAAGGAATTGCAATGAATAAATATTGAGGAATGACATTACCGATCTGGTCAGAAATGGACTAAACGCAAAAGTATGGCAGGGTAATTTGTATTTATTTTTGTTTTGTTTTTTTGGGTCTTCAATTTTCATAGTATTTCATTAATCGACTTCTCTGAATTTTATCGCATTTTGTAGATTCAAGAAATATTTCCTGTTATGAATTTTTCGACTTTTCATTTTGTTACAATCTGGTATATTCAAAAATTTATTCATAAAATCTACCCCACAACTTTTTCCCTTTTAATTTACTTTTTGTCATTTTAATGAAACTTGCTTTTGTGCCAAATAAAATCTCCATCGCTTAAAGAATTTGGTGGTATATGATTTTCATTTCTTGAAAATGGAATCTCAATTGCAAACCAACATCTTTAAAAATTTGTCCATTTAATATATAATGTCAGTAATTGATTCTTTCACACTGATTTTGCTTTGGACTGTCCATCCAGGTTTTTTCTTTTATGTGACTTTTTCCTTTTCGTCGTGCGAGTTTATGTTTTGTCCACTACCGAAAGTTATGGCGTCCCAATTTTAATAGAAGATTTTTTGGGTAGCTATTTTAATATGCATATGCTCTGCCTTATTTCAAATTTTTTTCGAACAATATTGAATTTTAATAACTACAATTATTTTTGATTTTTTTTTCTTTACCAAAAAGACAGTGTTGTAAAATTGGGTATTAATTGATTTGCTTTGATCAACACTTTTTTTCAGGAGAAGGGGGTTAGATTGTTTGGACGAGAATATTGGAAGGTAGAGCAAGCACCACCTACTTGCTGCACGAACGATTCAATAAGTCGAATGTCATTTAGTTTTGATTATTGAAGCTTTTTATTAGGGCTGAGAGTTTTTTTTGTATACCGATAATAAACTAATATATGTAGACTTCTATGAGTACAACTTGCAAGTTCCTCGATTTTCTCATAGAGCATTACTAGATAAAGCCATGGAGTTATTCGAGCTTCATCCGTCATACCGTCTCTCATTTTTTTTCTGTTGGTTTTAAAGAAAACAAGAAAACAATTATTTAGAATTATTAATTGCAAGTGGACTGGAATTGGACTTTTGTGGTCATGCCCTCCTTAAAATGGAGCTATAGTGTTATTTTCTTTGTTTGTTTGAATCATGAAGCAGAAATAGATGGATGAAATTACCTCATATTCGTGACCAAATAAGTGTTGTGTCGTCATCTTCGTATTTGTGTGGGGACATATTGCATTCACACATTGATTCCACAAATCGATATATATGTTTTTGGAGTAGTGTTACTGAACTGTGTTTCTTATATGTGAATCTTGAAAGTTTAAACCTTAATATTCTAAAGACTAACAAAAAACTAAATATTTTTGCCTCTTTTATCAACTATACAAATTCAAAGGTTCGTTAGGTCAATTTACGATTATGATTGTGTGATTTTTTGTTATACATGTGTGTATGTATGTATGTATGTATATATTTGTTGGATTTTTTGTTTTTAATTCGATTCTATTGCATAAGGTATATAAATTTTACTATTTTCTTCATTTTTTTTTGTTTATATACTGTTTGGTCTCTTGGTTTTTAATTTCAATTAATGAAACTTAACCAGTTTGTTAGATTATGACTTTTAGTTTTATGTTGTTTATGTGTGTGTAGCTAAAGTAATTTTTTTTTATGTGTGTTTTTGAATATGATTAATTGGAATTGTTTTAATAGTTGGGATTGTTGGACCACCCGACCGAGTTTAGCAGCTCTCGGTTTTCAGACATCGCCATGGACGGCGGTGGATCAAACGAGGACGATAAATCAAGACCCTTGGTTCTGAAGAACAAGGCGCCTAGGTGGCACGAGCAGTTTCAGTACTGGTGTTTGAGTTTTCGGGGAGGGGTGACGATTGCGTCTGTTAAGAATTTTTAGTTGATTGCTGTCGTGAAGCTGCCGCCTCCGCCACCTGTGGCGACGGGTTCGCCGGCAGCTCAGCAGCAGTCGGACCACGATAAGAATATACTGCAGTTTGGTAAGGTTGGGAAAGATATGTTCACGATGGATTATCGATACCCGTTGTCTGCGTTTCAGGCGTTTGCGATATGCTTGAGTAGCTTTGATACCAAATTGGTTTGTGAATAGAGTGTGACGAGATTTGTCATCCAGGATTTATGTTGTTTTTGCAGTAAGTTCATCAAGAAAAAAAAAAGTTGTGTTTGTAGTTTTAACATTTGTATATTTTCAATTTCTTCATTGGGAAAGGAGATTTTTTTTTTTGCTTATTTAATGTGGTTATAGAACTTGATCATGATTCTGAGCCTTCTCGACGAACAATTAGTACACATAATTATTTAAAATTCACAATAAGAATGCTTGGGCGTTTTAATATATACACAAAACTTGATCATGATTCTTCATTGGGAAAGGAGACTTTTGCTTATTTATTTTCCATATGAAAAGCAATAGCGTCTATCTTTTTATTCCATCCACATGCATTTTATTAATTAGTACAAAATTTAGAGTGGTTGAGATTAAGGAAAAACACCTTTGAATTATTCAACCCATTTTGATATGAAACTGATTTCAACTAAATATCTTCATTAATCACGTTACCATGATTAAGTTATTCAATGATATATTATACAACTAATTACATATCAAACCACATTGCCCTCATAATTACTACACATTTGGTAATTAAAGTATAAATAGAAAAATATATTTAACATAATTAATTATTGTATCAAATATATAATTGGTAAGAATAAAATTCTCACATATTTGTTTCATAATTATTCCTCACATTAATAATTTAAATACTTAAACTAAAATATTCATACCAAATATATACTAATTCATAAAATTAAAAAATTATAATCCTCATAGGGTTAAACTGCATATATATTCTTAGAACGACATAGTATTTCGGTCTTAGTTATATTGTGGTCTTAATTATATTTACAAAATTTACAAGAATCTCGAAATTTACAAGAATTTACAATAATCCTCATAATTTCGGAATTTACAAGAATTTCGGTCTTAATTATATTTTTCATCTCTCAAATGAATATGATAACCTTATAAAATATATATTTGATATCCCTCAAGGGGTCCTTAATATTTTTACAATTTCAGTTTTCTTTGGATTTGAAAGTCACATTAATTGTAATTTGCTATATTTAACAACTAATCCCGTTGATTGCATGTATAAATGCACTCGAACATTATTTATTGTGAAAATGATGTAATGTAAATAGAAATATACCAGAACTTTAATGATTTTTATATTGGAACAGGATGCCACATAAGTTTAAAATACAATCATACTTTAAGATTTTTTTATTTTATTTTTATAACTATCACAAAATTTTCAAAAGTATCATTATGAAACTCGCGTATAATGCACAAGTCATCTTTATTTCACAATATTGATAGTTAATAGCATAAAGGGTTGGAAATTCTTTTTTGCGACGAAAATGATATTATTATAAACAAAACAATTAATGTAGCATAAAAAATTTAAAATTTAAAGTGAACAATATTTTTTTATTTTTGATATAATACTTCATAATGTTTCATTTATAATGTGTGTGTGTGTGTGTGTTATATACATGTCTATTTTGGATACGAGTATCTTGCATTTCTAGATGATAATAATATAAAGCTTAAAGGGACCTATGAACTTGAGTCACGTTGTTACTTATTATTATTATTTTTTGTATAATTATAAAATTTGTACTTGAGAATTGGCATAATTACAAAAAGAAAGAAATACATATTACATTTTCTCCATTCTTATCGATACATTATATGCCCATATCGTATCTATACTGCCATTATAGCACCCGAAAATTGTAGAAGACAACCTTATATTTAATTACCTGTCATGCAACCCGACCCCGTAGACCAAACTCGACACTCTTACGATTGCTAATATGTATATTTTTTGGGTAATTGATATTTATAATACACATTATGAATTTCTATTATTTTTGATAAATTTTACATATTACATATTTTTGCATTACTTATATTTGCCCGCGAAATCGCGGGTTTTCACACTAGTATATATATATATATATATATATATATATATATATATATATATACACACACACACACACACACACTAGTTTAATACCCATGTGTTACATGGGATTTATCAAAGAAAATATATATATAAATATTTATAACTATTATAGTGTTTCTAAATTTATTTATAAAAAAGATAAAGTATTCTCAACTCGTGTCTTCTATAAATGGCTAGTTACTATTATTAACAATAATTTTTTATTGTTAAGTAATTTGTATTTTAATATTTAGATTAAAGTCATTAATAATTTCACATTTACATACATAAATAAATTCAAAACTTGTTACATGCTCAACCCGTATCTAATTTTTATTAATTAATTACTATTAAATATTTTAATATTTTAATTAAATTCTATAATAATTCTTAGTTACATACTTAGATAAAATCAAAAAATATTATATTCTCAACCCGTGTTGCATTATACTGGTGTCTAGTTAATATTTATTAATTATTATTACATAAATTTATATTTTTATATTTAAATTGAATTTTTTAATAATATTTAGTTACATACTTAGATTATTGAAGTAACTCGTCATTTAATTATATTATATATTTTAAGTTTTATTCTAAAAATACAAAGTATTTAGATTATTAATAAATAAATAATTTTTTTTTATAATTAACATTATCTATAAGTAAATCTTTTTTAATTAAGATAAGTATTTGGACTTTTTTTTAATTATATATGACTTCTTATTTATTTATATTAGAAGAATAAAAGAAAATATTGAATTAGATAAAATATAATCAAAGAAAAAATATTAAATTAGAAATATATATATATATATATATATATATATATAAGAAAAGATTAAGTTAGACAAAATATAATAAAAGAAATATAATAAATTAGGTTGATATTAGAATTCTTATAATATTAGAATTCTTATATTTAGTAAGTCTCAAAACCTTAAAAACTTGCCAAGTAAGCATCCGAACCATCAAAAAATTACATGTCAACTCAAAGCTTCATAAGCAGACACATAAGATATAAATCTTTTCATTTATTATATAGGTGGGATATATGCGTGTGTGCGTGTATATATATATAGACACACACACACACAAAAGATAAATACAAAAAGACATTTATAATAATTAAATATTTTTTAAATAAAAATCAAAAGATATCGTATTCTCAACTATCGATGCCTAATCACTATTTATTAACTATTATTAAATAATTTTATATTTAAATAATTAAATTTAATCTATTAATAATCTTATTTACATACTTAGAAAAATTAAAAATTTGTCACGTTCTCAACCTGTATCTAATAACTTTTAATTATTAATAATAATTATTATTATGAAATACTTTTATATTTATTTTCTTATTTTAAATTCATTAATAAATTTAGTTACTTAGAAAAACTCAAAAGATACCATATTTTCAACATCGTATTGTATCGGTGTCTAATCAATATTATTAAGTATCTTTATGATTTTGTATTAGTAGAATGAAAATTCTGAAATAGGCAAAATATAGTTAAAGGAAAATAATAAATAGGCAAATAAAATAAAATGAAGATATTAAGTTTGAAAAAAAAGGAAATATATATATAGGTAAATATTAGAAATCTTATATTTTAGTAAATTTTCAAAACTCGCCAAGTAAGCATCCGCAACACGTATATGAATATTTTTATTTAGTACATTGGTATGATATATATATATATATATATATATATATATATATATATATATAGTATATAAAATATGCTGTTATATAAACTCCAGTATAATTATATAAATTACGAATTATACTAAATCAAATGTAATTGATTTAAAAAACTATCAATACATTTTAAAATAAGAAAATTCCAAAAAAAAAAGATTTTGTAAAAATATTTTGAAATCAGAATAAAATAAAATGAAATTTATTTCCAATTAACATAATGTGCTAATTCATTATAAACTTGTTGATTTGTATTGAATATGAATAAGAAAATATATGTAATAATTGATTTTTCTAATCATACAAAAAAATCTCTCTGTATACTTTAATCGTGCTAATTAGTTAATTTTTTATATATAATACTAATTCATGTCCAGTCATCTAATTTAAATATTGATTTGAAATATTAATTTCTAATAAAACATGACATCTTTTGCATTTTTATAAGTATGTGAATAAAATTATTAATAAGTTTAATTTAAATATTAAAATATAAAATAAATCAATAATAATAATAAATAGTGATTTGAAACCGATACAATGCCATTAAGGTAGGGAATATATAATCTTTTAAATTTTTCTAAGTACAGAACTAATAAATATTAACGAATCTAATTTAAGATTTTAATAATGAAATTGGATAAATAATTATTTGACACCGGTACAAGGCACATGTTGAGAATATAATAACTTTAGAATTTTTATAAATATATAAATAAAATTATTATTGAATTTAATCTAAATATTAAAATAAGAAATTAGTTAATAATAATAATAATAATCAATAAGTAGTGATTAGACATCGGTATAAAACACAAGTTGAGAATATATATATATATATATATATATATAATATATAATAATTTTTTTATTAAATAATTTTAATTGTTTAGTGAATACATTATTTTAATATTTTATATAATACATTAAATATAAATTCTAAATAATAAGTTAGTATATATATATTATATATATTTGTGTGTGTGTGTGTGGTGTGTGTGTGTGGTGTGTGTGTGGTGAGTGAGTGTGTGAAAGAGAGAGAGAGAGAGAGAGATACTACATTGAACCTAATATTTTTTAAATTACAATATATTGAGTTTGCAACGAATGATATTAATAATGAAAAATAAATTACAAATATTTATATATTTAAAATGTTTAATGATTATATTTTTAATACTGAGTATATTATAAAGTTATTATATAGCAAAACAATTTTCTTGTAAAATTGAATTTAATATAATTACAATAATAAATTATTATAAGATTATTGTCTAATAAGTGTACTCCATTCATCCATATTATTATCTGTTTTATAACCATATTCTTCTTTTACTCAGATTTTACAATGATGAGCAATTTACAAATATATATGTACAAACTGATAAACAAAAATATATTAATAGAATATTAATTCATCAAAATTTTAATATCTTTTAAATTATAATCAAAGTAAAATTCATGTAGTTTTTTTTAATGTGAAAAGAATCAATTAAACTCAAGAACCATTTGAATAAAATTTTAAAATTATAATTATATTACGCTTAAAAACACTTACAATATTTTTATATTCAGTTTGATTTTCGCGCATCTAAGGCGCTTAAGTTGTCTGGCCTAATATAACATTTGGACGATACTTTCTTTTTTTAATATATTTGGACAAGAATATCTTAACACAGAACATTAATAATGAGAAATAAATTATAGATACTTTTATATATTTTCAATAAAATCAATATTTATTATATATATATATATATATATTAACACTTGAAATTAATAAATTACTATTTATATTAGTTATGATAATGTTAGTAAGAGTTACCTATCAATTTCGAAATAAAAATATTAAATAATCCTAATGTATAATTTTATGTAATTAAGTTGAAAACATATGAATATAAGTTCAGAAGTTCAATTTATACATTTTCTCAACAATATTAATAAAAATATCTTTTGAAAAATAAAGACAAAAGACCTCAATAATATTAATAAAATGTCTTTACAAAAAATAAAAACAACGACAAAGAAAAGGATTACATGGAGCAATTTGCAATAGAGCAATTTGCTCCGGAGAAATATGGTTAAAAGAAAAACGAAGAAAATGAAAGAGAGTTCAATTAGGAGAAAATCTATATGAGTGATAGTTAAATTAATAAGAATTTATTGATTGAGTATATTTAGATATTTTAATTATTTTCTTTAATTTATTTTCCATAAATAAAATGATCTATTAAATATCAATCTATAACAATTAATAAAAGGCAAATAAATAAATATAAAATTAGGAAAGTAATGAACTTACCTAAAATTACTTATTAATCATGTAAAATTATAGTTTTGTCCCTGTTGCTCCGGAGAAAATTGCTCCGTGTAGCATTATTGAATATTATAATGCATGAAAAATTGCGTTGCCTTCATGGCAACATACCCTACCCCTGCATTTATAATTATTGATCTCCTAATATAAAAAATCTGAATTTAATTTAATAATTTAATTAAATAATAAATGATGCCATGATAATGCATTACACTTTGAATGTAAATGACATGAAAGAGCACGTAAAACAAAACGCATATTGTTTCAAAGTAAAATGCATTTTCTAATTTTAATATATTATTTCTGCTTATTATAATTTATTTCTTAATTTATCAATTAAGAAATATTTTCGTATATAAAAATCGACAAACCGACCGCACTACCCGAAATCCCACTTGTGGTTTTACTTTCTAAAACCTCGGTTAAAAATAATATGTAGTGATTTTTTGACGTTATGTATATTTTTGTTATATTAGATGAGTTCTTCTATGATTTGGGAAATGGAGAAAAGTGTAACACCCAAAAATATAAAAGTAGTAGTAATAATAATAATAATAATAATAATAATAATAATAATAATAAAATTAAAATTTAAAACTAACGCAAGGAAACCTGCTAGAATAAGAATATAAATAATTACGTACTAATAATAACTATGAAGGTTGCAATGCTTAAGTTATTTGAGTCAAATTGTACACATTTGTAAATGACCATGCGCTTATTAAAACAAAAGGAGAGAAACATTAGGCAGGTTGGTTTGTTAAATAAGGAAAGAAAAGAAAAGAAAATAGTTTGATTCCTGCCTGTTGAAATCGATTATAAATTTTCTCACACATACCACATATGAAATAAAATAATAATAATAAATGAATAAATAAAAGAAAAAATATTAAATAGATATGAAAAGATACCACCCCAAATACCAAAGTTAATAGCTCCAACTGATTATTTCATTCATAATGCACACCTCATAGGCCTTCGTTGCAACAACTATAAATAAACAAGATATAATAACGAGACTTTTGACCAACAAGCCCCGTTTAAGATTTTTTTTTCTTTTTAAAACAAAAGCATTCTGTCTGTTTCAAGGTTTTTAGAGTGATAGGTTTTATATTGAAAGTTTGGCTCTAAGCAGAGTTGAAGAAAGAAAAAGAAAGAAAAACCTTAAGAAGCAGACAGTATTAGTCACCATTTTCTTTCTTTTGTCAAAGTTGGTAGTTCTGTGAAAACCAAAAATCTTAGGTTTAAAAAAGTTTAGGGGTTGCCTTAAATAGTTTATTTTGATAGGGAAAAAGAGGCTTTATTTGTTGGGCTTGTATAAATATAAGAAAAATGAGATTTATAAATAATGTGGCCCAATAAGGAAATAATAATTTGTATTTATAATTAAGTTGAAGATGAAAAGAGAATAATACTTATAAGAATTACCGTAATTGTAATTATAAAATATTAGAGTATCTAATAATATTAATAATTATCCCTAGAACAAAAAAATTAGGTATTACAACCTACCCCACTTAAAATATTTTCGACCTCGAAAATTTTAGTACTCACCTAAACTTAGAATATTCGGATATTTGTTGTATAAATCCTCTTATCGTTCCCGAGTTGCTTCATCTTTGCCATGTCAGTTCCATTGTACCTTAACTAACGTGATATCTTTATTTCTTAACTTGCGAATTCTCTTCTCCAGGATAGCACATAGCGTCTCTTCATATGTCAAATCCTTATTGACTTCCAAAGTCGTATAATTGATAATGTGACTTGGGTCATGAACATACTTTCTCAACATCGAAACATGAAAAACATTATGTACGAAAGCAAAATCGGGTGGTAGAGCCAAATGATAAGCTATGTCCCCCACTCGATCAAGGATTTCAAATGGCCCAACAAACCTCGGTCGGAGTTTTCCATTTTTACCAAAATGAAGAACCCCTTTGGTTGGCCACACTTTCAAAAACACTTTATCCCCAACTTCGAGAAACATGTGTTTCCTACGCTTGTCCACGTACGACTTTTGTCGATCTTGAGCTCCTTTGATCCTCTCACGAATTAATTTTATCTTTTCCACCGTTTCTTCAACTAACTCTAGTCCTAACACTTTTCTTTCACCAACTTCATCCCAAAAAATTGGAGACCTGCACTTCCTCCCATACAATGCTTCGTACGGTGCCATTCCAATTGTAACTTGGAAGCTATTATTGTAAGCAAACTCTATTAATGGTAGAAGTGTTTCCCAATCACTCTTTACGTCAAGAACACAATCTCTCAACATGTCCTCTAGGACTTGAATCGTACTCTGTGACTGGCCATCGGTTTGAGGATGGTAAGCCATACTAAACTTTAACTTTGTTCCCAAGGCATTCTACAAGCTTCCCCAAAACTTGGATATGAAACGCGCATCCTTATCTAACACTATTGATACTGGAATTCCATGAAATCTTACGATCTCCTTGAGGTAAATTTTTGCATATTGATGCATACTTAGTGTCATTTTTAATGGCAAAAAGTGTGCGGACTTGGTCAATCTATCAACGATAACCCATATTGTCGTATTTCCTCTAATTTTCTTGGGTAAACCGACAACGAAGTCCATAGATATTTGCTCCCACTTCCACTGTGGAATTTCAAGTGGCTTAAGTAATCCATGAGGTCGTTGATGTTCAGCTTTAACTTGCTGACAAGTCAAACAACTCTCCACAAACTTTCCTATGTCATTCTTCATACCTTTTCACCAAAAGGTTTTCTTAAGGTCTTGGTACATCTTGGTGACACCTGGATGAGCAGTGTACAGTGTACTATGAGCTTCGGCTAGAATTTCCTTAATAAATTATCCTCTTTAGGCACACACATTCTACCTTTGTACACTATAGCACCGTCGGCAGTCGTAAAGAAACCCTTGTCACCCCCACACAACACTTGTTCCTTCACTTTCTTCAATGACCCATCTTGAGATTGAGCCTCCTTAATCCTCTCCCTTAAGGTGGATTGTACCACCATAGTAGATAAGATCGAACTTGTACTTCTCGGAGGTACCACTACCTCAATACTCAACTTTGAGAAATCACCCACTAGTTGATCTTGAATTTTCGTTAGGAAGGCTAACTCTCCTCGTGTTTTTCGGCTCAAAGCATCAGCAACCACATTAGCTTTCCCTGGATGATACTAGATGGTACAATCGTATTCCTTTACTAACTCGATCCACCTTCTCTGCCTCATGTTCAACTCCTTTGAGTGAACATATTTCAAACTCTTGTGGTCCGTAAAAATTTCACATTTTCCTCTATACAAATAATGTCGCCAAATCTTAAGCGCATGAACCACAACCGCTAATTCCAAGTCATGCGTTGGGTAATTCAACTCGTGCACCTTCAACTGCCTCGAAGAATAGGCCACAACTTTCCCGTGTTGCATGAGTATGCACCCAAGTCCTTGCTTAGATGCGTCACTATAGATAACGAAATCTTTTGTAGGGTCAGGAATAGTTAACACCGGGTCTGGTGTTAGTTTCCTTTTTAGAATTTGATAATTCTCTTTGCACTTCTCATTCCAAATAAATTTCTCACCCTTTTTCATCAACCTTGTCATGGGTCCCGCTATCTTTGAGAATCCTTCAATAAATCAGCGGTAATAACCTGCCAAACCCAAAAGGCTGCGAATTTCACTCACGGTGGTCAGTGCATTCCAATCATTTACCGCCCCAACTTTGGTCAGGTCGACCTCAATCCCTTTAGCAGTCACCACATGTCCAAGAAACACAACTCGATCTATCCGAAATTCACATTTCTTAAACTTCGCATACAACCTTTTAGAGCGAAGAGTCTCTAATACCGTTCTCAAGTTCTCCTCATGCTGTTTCTCATTTTCTGAATATACCAAAATGTCATCGATAAAAAGAATGACAAACTTGTCCAAAAAGGGATGAAACACTCGATTCATCAAGTCCATGAAGACACCCGGAGCATCACTTAATCCAAATGGCATCACTACAAACTTATAGTGACTGTATCGCGTTCTAAATGTTGTTTTCAAAATATCCACATCCCTTATCCTTAATTGATGGTACCCTGATCTTAAATCAATTATTTAAAAGATTCCTGCTCCTCTCAATTAGTCAAAAAAGTCTTTGATCCTTGGAAAAGGATACTTATTTTTAAATATTAGTCGATTCAACTCTTGGTAGTCTATGCACATTCTTAAAGTACCATCCTTCTTCTTGACAAACAACACTGGCGCCCCCCAAGGAGAAACACTTGGTTGGATGAATTTTAGGTCCAATAATTCTTGTAGCTGAACCTTCAACTCTTCTAGATCCTTTGGTGCCATTCTATAAGGAGCCTTTGATACGGGTGCGGCCCCAGTTACTAAATCGATAGTAAATTCCACTTGTCAATTCGGTGGGACTCCCAGAAGATCCTCTGGAAACACATCTTGAAACTCGTTCACAACTGGTACATCCGTGATTGACAGCTCTTGTGATTGAGTGCCAATTACACTAACAAGGTACCCCTGACACGATCCTTTTCTAAGCATCTTGCTCGCCTTCATTATTGAGATGATTCGAGGTGACGAGCCATTCTTAGATCCATAGAATATGGTCTCTTTATTATCAGGTAAACCCAAAGTTATCTCTCTCTCTTGACACTTAATGCCCGTTCTATACTTCGTCAACCAATCCATGCCCCAAATTACATAAAAGTCTTTCATATCAATCATATATAGTCCAGCCTCTAAGTTATTCTCATTCACGACTATAGGAGTATCTCTAACCATTGAGTTAGTGAAAATGACTTTCCCCGAGGGTACGCTAATCTCTAGCGATTCACCTACACTAATGTTCTTGCTCCCAGACATAGCATAAAATATTTTAGACATGAATGAATGTGTGTCCCCAGTGTCGAAAAGAACTAAAGCTGGTACATCTAATACTGTTAGCATACCTGTTATTGTGCCTGGTTTTTTCTCAGCATCCTTCTGATTCATGGAAAAAAATTCGAGCTTGGCCTCCCGAAGGTTAACCATTGTTCCCTCCGTTACGAAACCAATTTGGGCAATTTGGCGCTAGGTGATTCGGTGCCTTGCATCGGTAACATCTTCTTTGTCCTAGCATGCACACTCCTTGGTGAGGTTTGCCACAAGTGGTGCATAATGGCCTAGCATCTTGTTGAGGGGGCTCCTGGACGCCACCGGTCTTGGTTTGCTTGTTCGATTTCTAGTTCCCATCTTTGCCATGGTTAGATCCTTGCCATTTTCTTTTTCCCAAAGATTCGACATGTCTGCGCTCTATGTCATGACTTGCGGCTATCCCTTGAGTCCGTCTCACTGTCTCGGCATAAGATAAGTCCCCATGGCTTGTGAGAATGTGTCGTATTCCAGCCCGTAGCCCGCCTAGGACACGTTGGGCCTTCTTGAGGTCATTGTCTATCATGCGTAGCAAAACGATCTAGATGATCGAATTTCCTCTCATAGCCCAACATGGTCATGCTACCTTGGGTGAGATCCAGAAACTCACGCTCCATCTAGTCACGATAAAAGCGTGGTTAGTACTTTTGGGTCAAAATATCTCTAAATTGAGCCCAAGTAAGTGCATCACGTTCAGCCACCAGCCTCGTTCGCCAATGCCCTTTCCACCAATGATCGGCGTCCTCCACTAATTGATACTCGGCGCAACTCACACGTTGAGCATCGGTGAAATTTAGGAGCTTAAAAGTTCGTTCTAAGGTTCGTAACCAATCTTCCACGTAACCAAAATCCTCACGCCCGTTAAACACCGGGGGTGCATAGTGACGAAAAATCTCAACCAATTGGGCTTGATTATTAGCCGGAGCATTGACTTGTGCATCCGCCTGAGCATTATCTTAAGCATTAGTTTGGTGATGTCCCGTGCATGGGTGCCTTGGAAAAGTTCTCCTGATGGCAAAAGTTACTTGGATTTAGAATGCCGAATATAAAGAACCTGAGATTCATGAAGTAAGTATAAACACACAACATTGCCGTAGTGCGATCTCTAATTTTGCCGTCGAATCGAAACGTGTGTAATTATGAAGTTATGAATAGTAAACAAACATACTAGGATCTTCATTATTATAAAGTGAAACCTTCAAGAGATAATAATGTACTGGAAATAACATAAATCATTCGAATGAGACACGAGAATTTGGAATTAACAAGAATATGAAATGACAATCCTAAAGAGGTCCAAAATTATTTGTCGTCCTTTCAAATGGAAATCACTCCTTGGCCATGGAGTTCTCATCACTATATTCTTCTCCTGCTTGCGGGCCTTTCTCCGGTTGAGGGCCTTCTTTCGGATCTTCTTCTTCGGGCTCTGCTATTTCTTCCATCCACATGCCGAAAAGTGTAGATGCGAAGCGAGCATAACTGATTGTTGGCGCATCTTCTTTGGAGGTGAACACATCCTCTTGAAGAAACAGGTCCCTTGCTCGAGCTTGCCACTGCTCGGGTAGCGTCTCAATTAACTTTACTATTGCTACGTAGTCACTCACTCCATATTGTTTCGCACGTGCCCTTTGGTAACCCATCTCGGTCAGATGTTCGCCCATTCATGGTCATTTGCCCTTTTATAGTTTCTAAAATGTGCCACATGAAGATTCTTCATTGTCGAGGGACTAGGGATCGACTTTCTAACTGTTCTATGCATACGAGCCATCTACACGCATAGCTCATACCATGTGAAGGCCAAGTCTAACATAAGATCATCTCAAGTTCTAGGGGGTGTGCATGCATCAATTATAATATGTTTGAATGTTAAAATATATATTTTGAACGTACCTGATGGGGCAGACTGCATATGACGAATTGGAACTGGAATTTTAATAAGTTTTAAATATCATATTTGAACGAAATTGAAAATATTTTGCAACGGCGTCCAAAACTGTATTTGCTATGATTCCACTATGTAACACCCTAAAATATAAAAGTAATAATAATAATCATAATAATAATAGTAATAATAATAATAAATTTAAAACTAACGCAAGGAAACCTGCTGGAATAAGAATATAAATAATTACGTACTAATAATAACCATGGAGGTTGCAATGCTTAAGTTATTTGAGTCAACTTGTAAACATTTGTAAATGACCATGCGATTATTAAAACAAAAGGAGAGAAATATTAGGCAGATTGGTTGGTTAAATATGGAAAGAAAAGAAACGAAAATAGTTTGATTCCTGCCTGTTGAAATCGATTATAAAATTTCTCACAAAGACCACAAATGAAATAAAATAATAATAATAAATGAATAAATAAAAGAAAGAAAATTAAATAGATATGAAAAGATACCACCCCAAATACCAAAGGTTAACATCTCCAACTTATTCTTTCATTCATAATGCACACCTCATAGGCCTTAGTTGCAGCAACTATAAATAAACAAGAGATAATAACGAGACTTTTGACCAACAAGCCCCGTTTAAGATTTTTTTTTTTCTTTTTAAAACAAAAGCATTTTGTCTGTTTCAAGGATATCACAGCAAGACCAAAAATACTCATAGGCGAGACTTTTGACCAATAAGCCCCGTTTAAGATTTTTTTTTCTTTTTAAAACAAAAGCATTCTGTCTGTTTCAAGGATATCACAACAAGACCAAAAATACTCATAGCAAACCACTTTGAAATTTTAACAGCAGTTAATAATCAAAAAATCAACCATAAACACTTCGAATACTTTACATGATATCCAAACATCTAAAAATAGCAAATATGAGCCAAAAGCTAGTTGTTTTATGATACCAAAATTTCTTAAAAACGCAGAAATAATATTTATTAAATTTCCAATCCCCTCGTCATGTTTCGTCTCGCTCCGTCAACCTGAAAATATTAAAAATATTTGGGATGAGCGACAAGCCCAGTGGGTACATTTGTCTCACATATTCAAAATACGGAAAATATATCAACGAATAAAGTAAAACGTCTTGAATGTTTTTAAGTGGATTTCCACCACGGAGTACGTACCCTGTTGCCCAAAGGCTATATAATCACCTTGAGGCTATGTGGTCACTCGAAGGCTATGTAGTCTACATAAAATGTCACATATGAGTCGATTAAACGTTAATATGCCATATAATGGTTATACGAGACAAGAAAATAGTTTAGAGAATTTTCCCACCTCGAAATAGTATTGCAAAAATGCGATGCTATGCAAAACCCCTCCTAAAATCCTTGATCTCCAAAATTACCGTCTCCTAGAAAGGAGAAACGAAACCAGTCTAAAAAACACTACGGCAATACGGAAAACAAACCTTCTAATAAAGTCTACACACACACACACACACACACACACACACACACACACACACACACACATATATATATATATATATATATATATATATATATATATATATATATATATATTGTATATAAGTTCTTAATCAAGAAATAAAAGGAAACTACTGTACAGAAAAGAATTACAGGATTTTGAGAAGGATAGAAACCTTTATACTAATGTTTGTATATATATTTTTCAAGGTTTTTTGAGTAATAGGTTTTATACTAAAAGTATGGCGCAAAGCAAGTTGAAGAAAGAAAAAGAAAGAAAAACCTTAAGAAGTAGACGGTATTAGTCAGCCTTTTCTTTCTTTTGTCAAAGTCGGTAGTTCTGTGAAAACCAAAAATCTTAGTTTTAAAGGAGTTTAGGGTTGCCTGAAATAGTTTATTTTGATAGGGAAAAAGAGTCTTTATTTGTTGGGCTTGTATAAATACAAGAAAAAGGAGATTTATAAATAATGTGGCCCAACAAGGAAATAATAATTTATATTTATAATTAAGTTGAAGATGAAAAGAAAATAATACTAATAAGAATTACCGTAATGGTAATTATAAAATACTAAGGTATCTAATAATATTAATAATTATCCTTAGAACAAAAAACTTAGGTATTAAAAAAGGCGTGAGCTTATTGAAAGTGCTTATATCTTATTTTATTACAATAAGCTCTTTTACGCTTCTTGGTAAGAACCAAAAATAAGCCCTTGATAGCTTATTCTGTCTAATAAGCTCATGTTCAGAAAAAGCTACAAATCGTAGCCTTTTCTAATAAACTCTTATCTTATTTGGTAAAATCCTTTTTTATTGTAAAAAAATAATTTATTTATAAACTAATATATTACTTTATTTTTTATGAAAATATTTTATTAGTCATAATTAAAGTTTTATTTATTATTACAATTATCTTTTTAATTATTTTTAAGTATTTTTTTTAAATAATCTTTTGGAAAGTATTCATTAATTATTATAATTTTTTTTTTATTTTTATCTTTTTTATGTATAATATTTTATATTTATTTTATACTATATTGTAATTCAATCATACCCCATTAACTAAAAATCAAGTATGAAATACCATGAAAGAAACTCAATCATACCCATTCACATACTAAAAGGAAAGTATGAAATTTAATCAAATCACGTTAACTAAAACTGAACATGAGTCATTTCCAAATAAGTATGAAATTCTAAAAGGAGGATATGAAATTCGAACAACTTGAGTCAGAAATCCGATTATGAGGAATTGTGTGAATTGTAATGGCGTGAACTATACTACTAAATTGGATCCGAGGACAATGCACCATCTTCAATGTTATTGATAAGTATAAGAGCGGGATTTGGGGATTATTTGAAATAGATAAGTTCTTTTTTGTGCATATAGTTTTTCGTGAAATTAGGGATTAGGGTTTGTATTAGTTTAGTTCAGGGTAAATTTGTAATATATGTATAAGATTTAAATATAGAAAATATATGAAAAAAACATTTGGTCTAAATGAAATATGCTTCTTTGAGCCCCAAATAATAATCACCTCAACACACAAAGGAATATAACATTGTCCAACAACAATTTAATAACTACCGCATAAGTTAAACATCTTCTTCAAACGGCATGTGGCTTGGGCCCAATAACCTTTTCTTCCTCTTTTCTTCCTATTCCCGGTGTAAACCCCCTTTGGAAACCTTATTTTCCAATTCTTACCCAACACACCCCCAAATCCATGAAAATACTCCCCATTTCTGAAAATCCTTGACCCCAAGGATTAAAGCTTGGGAATTTATGCATTAAAATCCTTTAAGGGTTGTAAGTGAATCAAATCGAGCTGAACTTTGGAGAGTTTATGTTTGGCTCATTTATTATCGAGTCGAGCTCGGACTTTTTTAGAGAACTTATCAATGGTTTGCTAGCTTTTTGAGTTTAATCAAGTCTAAACGAGTTAAAGAAATATTAATTATAAATTAAATTATTCTTTACTTTATTACAAAAATAAAATAAAATATTTTTAAACTACATAATATACTACTAAAGTTAGTAAACAAATAAGTTTATATATTTTATATTATTAATATGAACAAGAATAAAAACTAAAATTAAAATCAAGATATCATTTTAATTTATATGAGCTTAATGACGAACTTACTCTCGAAATCACTAACAAACCTACTCACGAGCTAACGAGTTGAATACCATGAAATTTGAGTTTGCCTCGTTTATTAAACGAGCCTTATAAACGAGTTTGAGCAAGCTTTTATCGAGTCGGATAGTGAATAGCTCGCGAGCGGCTTGTCTCATTTACAAGCCTACTTGCGCTTTGCAAGTAATTATCTATATGTTAGCCCATATAACCTTAATTTGGGCAGATGTTGGGAATCTCCAAAAACCTCATGAATTTCAAGCAAACTATCCGGCGACATCAAGAAACTGTCTTCTTCACTAACCGACGGTAAATCTGCAGTTGGCATGATAGTGGGGCTGGGCTTTGGTTTGAGTAATGACACGTGGAAGACTAGATGGATGCACGAACCTTCAAGTAAATTTAATCTATATGCCACCTTCATGATCCTTTCAATTACCTTAAATGGCCATAGTACTTAGCTGAGAGTTTTAAATTGCACCTGAATTGTACTGCATTTTGTCGAAAAGGTCGCAATTTTCAACATATAAAATCACCCACCTTGAATTCCCTCTCTACACTCTTCTTGTATGCATACATCTTCAATATATTATTTGATTGCTAAAGGTTGTCCTTCAAATCATGGACGAGTTGTTGTCTAGTTGTAAGAAAATCTTTGACATCTTCATTATGGGCATGTACATGTTTGTTGATAGAGTGGTGTGGGGGTGGATACCCATATAAGGCTTGAAATGGGGTAGTTCTGAGACTGCTATGATAATTTATGTTATACCAAAATTCTGTTAGGGATAACCACTTGAGCCAATGTTTAGGGTTTTGATACAAAATGCACGTAGGTTATAGGTTTCCAAGCACTGATTTAGCCTTTCAGTTTGGCCATCAAGTTGAGGGTGATAGGTTGAAGTCATGTCCTAACTTATTCCTATTAATATGAACATCGGCCCCAAAAGAACTGGTGAACAGTTTAGCCCTATTAGTCACAATACTCAAAGGTTTCCCATGTAGTTTATAGATCCCATCCAAGAACATATTAGACACAATAGTAGCAGTGAATGGGTGTGAAAGAGCTAGGAAATGTCCATATTTAATGAATCTGCCCACCACAACCAATATCAAACTCTTCACGTGAGATTTAGGTTACCCTTCTATAAAGTCTATGGATATGTGAGTCCAAGCCTAGTATGGAATAGGCAAGGGTTGCAACAGCCTTGTATAAGCACTTCCTTCATACTTGTTCATAGTGCAAATATCACGAGATTTTATACAAGCTATGACATCTATTTTGAGCATAAGATAATAGGATATACTCTTGGCTCTCATGTATGTGCCTTTTATGCCAGAGTGTCCTCCTTATGAAGAAATGAGGATCTTAGTTAGGGTTAAATTCCTAAGGTCGGTGCTTTCTCTAATGGCCGACCTCCTCAATCAGATCCCCAACCAGTTCATACTCTGGATAAGAAGTGGGGTCCAAAGTTTTAGATGTCAAAACCTCAGTGAATTAGGTATCATACAAATAGGTTTTAATTACCTGTTGCATCTAACTAGTAACTACAGTGGTGGCATCTAAACAGTCGATATCCTCACCTTCCCTCCTGGATAGGGCGTGTAAAACCCTATTCTCACTTCCCTTTTTATAATGAATTTCATAATTAAAGCCCTATAGCTTCATTATCCACTTCCGTTGTATATGATTAGTGATCTTCTAATCTAATAAATGTTTCAAGGCTTTTTAAGCTGTCTTAATAATAAATAAATGCACCTGCAGGTTGTGCCTCCACCTTTGAATTACCATCAAGACTGCTAGAAACTCCCTTTCATAGGTAAATAAACCCTAGTTCTTAGGGCAAAGCAGTTTACTCATGAAAGCTATAGGCCTCCCATTCTGCATCATAGCACCAGCCCTAGAGCCACTAACATCAGTTTCTAGTGCAAATGGTTGAGAAAAATAGGTAACGCCAAAATTGGTGCCTGTACCATTGTTGCCTTCAATCAATTGAAGGCAGCATCAGCCTCATCAGACCACCCAATTCTTACTTTCTTTAGTAAATCTATCAAAGGCTGGCAAATAAGATCATATCCCTGAATAAATTTCCTGTAGTAACCTGTCAATCCCCAAACCCTCTTAGTTGTTCCAAGGTAGTTGTCTTTGGCCACTTAACCATACTAGAGATATTTTCAGGATCAATAGCCACACCACCATGAGAAATTAAATTTCCAAGATACTCAATTCTCATCTGAACAAATTGACACCTGCTCCTTTTAGCATATAACTGGTTGGCCTTTGAAATGTAATACTATCCTGGGGTGTGAAATATGTTCTTCTAGTTGTGTTAATAAATGAGTATATCACCACAAAATACTAACACATGTTTCCTTAGGACAGGCCTGAAAACCTGGAGCATTAGTGACTAAAAGGTAACTGGGGAATTGGAAAATCCAAATGGTATAACCAATAATTCATAATGTCCATTGTGAGTACTAAAAGTTGTTAAGTATCTGTGCTTAGGTTTTAATAGGATTTGAGAATATCCAGACGTGTGATCTATCTTAGAAAATTGGTAGCCCCATAGAGTTCATTTAGTAACTCATCTAATAGGATACTCATGCTTCAATGTAAGAATGTTTAGGTACCTATAATCCACACATAACCTCCAAGGGTGGTCCTTCTTCCTTACCAACAGGACAGGGGAAGCAAAAAAGCTTCTACTGGCTTGTATCACCCCAGATTCCGATAATTCTTTCATGATTTTCTTATCTCATCCTTTTGATTAGGGGAAACCCTATAAGGGAGCTTATGCCATGGAACACTTCCAGGTTTCAGAATAATCTGGTGTTCTACCCCTCTACTGGGAGGTAAACAAGGTGATGTTCGCTTATTTTATTTTATTTGTGTATTTTATCTAACCGCGGAGTACACGTTAAATGTAGTACACAACGAGAAATGTCATGTTCTACAAGGACCAAATCTCATAAATAGATAAGTAATATAATATAGATAATTTAGCTTTATTTAGACTAATAGAAAAGATGATTTGTGTCATTGTAAAAGACAAAAATAATATATATATATACATACATACATATATATATATATATATTATATATATATATATATATATATATATATATATATATATATATATATATATATATATATATATATATATATATATATATGTATGTATATATCAACTCACTAAGAACAATGGCAAAAAGTAAGAATAGAGAATTCAAATGATAAGGAGATATTCCGAGGTTTGGGATTATAATGAACTTTCAATATCCATCATGATTAATCACTCGAGTATTGTTGTGACTCAATTTAATATAAGTCAATCACAAGTATAGTTTAACCTTCTCCTTGAAGTGGTTGAACTGTGGATTCTAAATGTGAGATACATTGTCAAGATCACACTTAGAACTCCAAAAGCTTTAAGAATTATAAGACTTCACTACTAATCTCAAACCCATCGGTCTTATTGATTAGAGTGTTTTGTGTTTCAAATCATATTGATAAACCCAATCTCTCAATTAGGTTTATCAACCTTATTAGTTATAAAAGTTTGTCACGCAGTTACAACTATGAAGCAGAAAAGGTTGTCAATCAATTCTGCAACAATGAATTATAAGCACAAAAATAGCAAAGGGATCATACTCAAATGTAAATCCTTTCTAATCAACCAAGTATTGTTTGTAATTTAATTTAGTATATATTAATCACAAATTTAGTTCAATCCTTCTCTCGAAGTGATTAAACTGTGGATTCTAAAGATGAAACAACGTCTTCTTTTGAAATCATATATAGAATCCTAAGAGGGTTCAAATATTTACAAACATCAATTCTAATCTCAAGTCTCTCGATCTTATTGATTAGAGTGTTTTGAATTCAAAGTTC
>BMAC01000931.1:147626-165496 GCA_014905375.1 Phtheirospermum japonicum
TTAGTGGAGATACACTATCTCATACTCCTCCAACTTTCACTTATTTGATATTAATTCTTTAAAAAACTTTGCATAGTCTAGCATCAATAAAAGGAATATTTGATATAGATTTTTCCAAAAATTTTAAGAATTTTCTTAAATTGAACATCCAGTTCTTTATTTTGTAAACACTGCGGAAAAGGCAAAGGTTTAAAAGGATTAATGAACATAGGAGTAGATTATGGCTTTAAGACCCTATTTCATTTTCTACTTGCAGCTCTTCCTCGTCAACTTCTTCACAATCACTTTTTTTTGTTTCCTTCGTAACTTTTGGTCTTCTCACTCGGCTTCATTAGACCCTCGTACTCTTTACCACTCCTAAGATGAATGGCATAGCATTCCTCTTTTCAAGTTCACCTCTGTATTGCTCAAAACTAAACCCCTTTGGTGTTGATTTCCAATGAGGGTCGCCCATTGTGAGATTTGCATCTCTAGCACTTTTAAACAAGTACACACCATCCCAGTGACCTGAATCATTTTTTTAGTCAGACCTCGTGATCATCCAACTGTTCTTTTGTTTACCCATAAAAGAAATGATCATTTCTTCTTGGCTCAACCTTCTCTCTCAATGATTAATTTGATAATTATATAAACCTTGTTTGTTCACATAATTCATATCTTTAACCGTATTTAGAATAGAAAGACCATTTATTTTGGCGATTATGTGTTTTCCATATTTTGAGATATTATCTTGTCGATTTTACTATTTTAATGGCCACTAGTTGTGCTACAAAAATATTCATTGTCTCACTCTCGTTCACCACTGGCCACTATTTTCATGATAGATTGCTTAACCGGACATTGATAACTATTTTTCCGCCATTTCTTCCAAGATTTACATTGCGGTCATTAGTGTTTTATTGCTAGTAATGCACCTTCAGATGAGGCGTCCACCATCACTTTTATATGCCCACAAACCATTACAAATGTAGCAAATCTGTTGATCGTTTGGGAAACTATGCTGAGGGTACTCCCTCAAAAGTTTTTCTAAACCTCTCCCAAGGCCTCATGTAGTGGTTCTCCATCAACTTGGTGAAATTGAGTTATCTCTCTCCTTACCTTCAAAGTCTTGCTAAAGACAAAAGTATTATACCAAAACTTAGATTTATCCATCAAAGAGAAAGGTAAAAAGGTAAAGTTTAATCGCCATCGTTCGTAATATTTTTTCATCTTGATCGTTCCTATTTTTAGAAAATGCAATAAATGTGCATTATGATCATTTTATAAGCACTTCCCCCAAACTGATTTTGTTGAAACCATATCCAATTAATTCCATCTTCAACTCAAAGTTGTTCGCCAGAACCATCGACCCGTGTGCTCCTCCATATACCCGATTAGGATTTGTGTTAGAACATAACTGGAATGGGCCGGTTGTGGTGGTGAAACTGTAATGCTTGAAGTTGTAGTTAAAGTTATTGGATTTCCTCATTCATGTCAAACAGTGGTGCTGCCATCTTTTGCTCTTACCACAAAAAAAGTCCACTCACGCCAAGATTTAAATTATAAAAAGAACTTAAACTAAAACTAATCTACCAATTATATTATCAAATCAATTGGTCCCCGACAACAGAGCCAAAAAACTTTTTCACTTTTTTACTTTGTTAGTGTTTTTTTTTTTTATCTCTGCAAGTGTACGGTGTAGATATAGTACACGATGAGCAAGGCTTTCATAAGGATCAAATCCTCACAAATTGACAAGTAATATAATATAGATAATTTAGCTTTATTTCAACTAATAAAAAAGTTTTGTTTTATGTTCTGTGTCATTGCAAATGATGAGCATAATCATATATATATATATATATATATATTATATATATACTATATATATATTAGGTGGGGTTCACATGGGAACCAATCCCTGTGTGGGAACTAAAAACCTGTTAAATTACATAGGATGTGAATGCTATTTATGAATCATGCACATGCTAATAAGATAATAGTAAAAATGAAGGGAACATAAAAATAGCAATGTGAAAATATAAATGGCAATTTTCATTATTTAAATTAGCATCACATATAATGTAATATAGCGGTTCCCAAAGTTCCCACACAAGGATTTGGTTCTCACATGATCCCTAATCTCACACACACACACACACACACACACACACACACACACACACACACACACACATATATATATATATATATATATATATATATATATATATATATATATATATATATATGTGTGTGTGTGTGTGTGTGTGTGTGTGTGTGTGTGTGTGTGTGTACATCAAAAGGCAGAGAAGTCAAAAGATAGCAAAGGGATCATACTCAAATGTAAATCCTTTTCAATCAACCAAGTATTGTTTGTAATTTAATTTAGTATATATTAATCACAAATTTAGTTCAATCCTTCTCTCGAAGTGATTAAACTGTGGATTCTAAAGATGAAACAACGTCTCTGTTTGAAATCATATATAGAATCCCAAGAGGGTTCAAAATATTTACAAAACATCAATTCTAATCTCAAGTCTCTCGATCTTATTGATTAGAGTGTTTCGAATTCAAAGTTCTATTAACAAACTTCGTCTCTCGATTTATGATTTGTTAAAACTACTATGCATAAGATGTTATCAAGAAACCAAAATATTAAAAGGATCATACTTGACTGAAAAAAAATATTCAAAACATAAATTATTCATCATTTCCAAACTCCAGAATAGAATGTAATTAACTAGACATAATCAAACCTTCATCTAGGAAATTCATCTATCACTTCATGTTCATAAATAAAAATGAAATAAATAAGATAAAACCTTAGGATTGTATGGATTGTATCTTTCAATCTTTGTGTACTTTGTTTTTTTCTTCCCAAGCTTGCTCAAATTCTCTCAATCTTTCTCTCAATCACTATCTATGTGTTTCTCCACTCTTTTAATGTATTTGGATGGTTTTTCAGCCTCCTCTTTATAATTCTAAGTCAAATATTTTACATAAAGTATGAAAATAGTATTTTTGTACTATTTTCTAGGCCATTAATGACCAGGGTCGTGACCTCTTGCCTGGAAAATAGCCTTTAGTAACGCCCAAATTCGCGACCGTGACTCCTAGCAGCTTCTTGATATATCATATGGTTTTAATTACTACTCCTTCCATGTAACTATGAATGAAGAACTATAAAAAGAATTGTAAATAAAACTCAGTTATCTTTCTAACCATATATTACACATCTTCAGATTCAAAGTGATATCAGAGTTATGAGCACTTTAGTACCCATGTGTTGCAAAACTTCTCTAATCTTTTATAAAATCTTATTTGGTTGTTCTTTCATACTTGACTTACAGATCTCTTAAACGGACTCACCCTCTTAATGGTATAAAAACTTTGTGAACTCTATACTTCATTTCTCTTTAAACTGATGGCATCTCAAATATGATAAATATTTGGTATATAACTTACAAAACGAGAAAAACACATAACAACCTCCAAATGCACAGAATATAATTAAATCTTGTTGTTTATGCACAATCCATAATCGAAGACTCACAAAATAATCTCTAATCTTCATGTAAAACTCGTGTTTATCAGGTGTTTCATCTAAAACATCTTGGTACACTTGTCATATACCCCGCAAATCAGGGTTCTTCTCATAATCCATGAATTGAACCTTAATCCAATATAGTTCCTCCACTTTTGTTGATCATTCAGTATGAATCAATATATATAAAATGGACCGGATATTAACCTACAGTCTACCATAGATGTTAAGGCTTGTATTTTAACTCTTGCACCCATGAATGCGACAGTGATTGTCATCATAATAAAGCTCTATGTGAGTGCATGATTTCATACAATCACCCCTAGGATGATACATCACCCTTTTGTAGCCAATGCTCTGAGTGTATAAGTAAAGTTGTCCTTGCATTAACCGCTGGAACTCTGCTACCTTGTTTGAGCGGACCATTTTGTTCCCATTAACCAGATTAACTAGAAGGAGTTTAGCTAGCTCAAGGTAACAACCAAGCTTCTTGGCAGTAGCCTCCTAGATAAAATTAAGGGTGATACATGTACCCCAAGAATCTGTAGTTTGTGTCCCTCTTTCTCACCCTGGACCCTTAAGGTAGTGAGACCACCTTCCCAAGAAATATCATTTAACATCATTTGAACCTCCCCTATGTCATGAGGTTGATCAAGTAGACCCTTACAATCAGTTGGCTTAGTGTGCATATAGGATGACTCTTGATCTGGCAACCATTTTCTTTTTCTGCTACGGATGAGAAGGGTTCACCATAATTTTTGAATACTCTCCATCATTCGGAACATCTTCATTATGCTTCAAGTTTGTTCTTCTAGTGGAGACTTGATCTTCAAAGTAGTATGGACTAAAAGTTGATGCTTCTTCATATAGATAAGCATTTGCTATCGAGCCCTCGACACTTGATTTTTTCCTTGCACTATTCTTAAGTTTACGAAGATATATTTCGAATGGATACATCCACCTATACTGCACTGGACCAGCGATTCTTGCCTCATATTGTAAGTGGATCATCAAATGATCTATTGAGTCGAAAAAGCTTGGGGAAAGATCCTCTCAAGTTGGCACAAGATCAGAGTAATATTGTTTTTTTCCAAACGAGCCATATCATAAGTTTCGATAACTCTTGTACTCAGGTCTTTGAAGAATAAAATCAACTCTATTAGAGCTTTCCAAACTGGATTGAGGAGTAGTTCTCGAATAGCAATTGGAATTAATCGTTGCATAAACACATGACAATCATGACTCTTCATCCCATACAATATCAATCATTTCATATCGACGCAACATCCCAAATTTTAAGCGTACCCATCTGGAAACTTAAGAGTCTTAACCCATTCACACAAAGCAATTTTTGACTTTTTATCGAGTGTGTAAGAAGCTTTGGGATACTCTCCTGAGTCATCATCTTGAAGCGAGGATGAAAATAATAGTCGTTCAGCTCATCTCTTGTTTTCGACGTGTCTTTTGTCTTCCCCTTCACATTTATCACCGTGTTGAACACATTATTAAATTTGTCCTCCACTACGGAAGATCCTAGAAAATACTTCTTTTCTTCCAACCGCTCGTCTTTGCGATTTGAGCATTAACACGTTCTACTTCTAGCTCAGTGACCTTCAGAAGCCCAAGTCTAATCTATCTCAGCCAATATCTATACTCCTGAACGAATATTTGGCGGGGGAGCATCAACCTTCCTATTTTTTCACAAGTCTTTTTTTTCTTTTCGAAAGCGATGATCACATTTTAGAAATTTATAATGGTCATCAAACCAAGATTGTTTTTCGCTACACATCAGAGTGAATGCATTAGATCTCTCCATGCAATATGGACAAGCAGTTCGACCAGCCGTACTCCAACCCGACAACATGGAGTATGCAGAAGAATCACTAATTATCGACATAAGGTCTGCCCGCAACTTGAAATTCTACTTCTTTGACACATCATACGAGTCAACACCATTCATCCACAACTGTTTCAACTCTGCAACTAGAGGTTGTAGAAAAACATCCAACTTGCCTTAGGGCCTAGAATAAGAACACTTAGAAACATATATTATTCTTTCATACACATCTAGGATGGCAAGTTATATGGTCTGACTATTACTGCCATGATGAATATTGCAATCCGAAACTACTAAAAGGTTGAAATTCATCTGTGCATAGACCCAATCTGACATTTCGAGCTTTGGCGGCGAACTCTGGATGAGTTTGATCAAAATATTTCCAAGCCTCTAAATCTGATGGGTGACGCATGAAACCATCATCGACTACGTGTTCAGCATGCCACTGCATATCTTTTGATGTTGCTAGAGATGCTTGCAATATTTGAATGGGGAGTCAAGGGAAAGTAGTACATCTTCTTGTACGTAACTAATTCGGACTTACGTCGTTTTGTGCTTCCCTGGTTCATGGGTTTGAAGCGGGATTCTTTACTGAACTTGTAACTATCGAGTTCACAATCATCCTTCCAGTAGATCATACGGTTATTCTTGAAGCAAGCAATCTTATCCACAGGTAAGCTCATACCCCTCAATAGCTTCATACTCACGTGGAAATTATCTGCAACTTTATTGTATTCAGGCATAATCTCTTTGACTAGATCAATGAATTGATCATAACACTTCCGAGAAATGCTATTTCTGACCTTAAATTCATAAGGTGGGCAACAAAAGAGAGTTGGGTGTGTTTCTCGCAACCTGGATACAGACATTATTTTTCAACTTCTAACATATCGAGAAACTTCCGTACCTCCGGATTAGGCGGTTCTTCTGCATCATCATTCATCTCGAAATCAGGTCAGGCAACATTTTGCACCATATTTATGTATACATTTGGTGAGTCTTCAAGAATGACGGAAGATGATCCCCCGTCTTCAAAATTAAAACGCGATGACAGGAGATCTACTATTTCCTCGTGATGAGACCAAATATGATAATCGGGAATGAACCCTTTGGCACATAGCGTCCCAAGTTTGAAGCGTACACATCTGAAAACTTAAGAGCCTTAACCTATATCTGGATGAGTTTGATCACAATATTTCCAAGCCTCTGAATCTGATGGGTGATGCATGACACCATCGTCGACTACTTGTTCAGCATGCCACCGCATATCTTTCGCTATAGCCGAAAATGCGTAAAATCTTTGCAAATGGGGATTCAAGGGAAAGTAGTACATCTTCTTGTACACAACTAATTTAGACTTATGTTGTTTCTCACTTCCCTGCTTTGCGGGTTTGAACCGGGGTTCTTTACAGAACTTGCAACTATCGAGTTCACAACCATCCTTCCAGTAGATCATACAGTTATTCTTACAACAATCTATCTTCTCCACTGGTAAACCCATACCCCTCAATAGCTTCTTACTTTCGTAGAAATAACTTTATCGTCTTCTGGCACAATCTCTTTACCTAGATCTATGAATTGATCATAACTCTTTTGAGAAATGCCATTTCTTGACTTTAAATTCATAAGGCGTGTAACAAAAGGGAGTTGGGTATGTTTCTCGCAACCTGGATACAGATACTGGTTTGCAGCTTCCAACATATCGAAAAATTTCTACGCCTCCGGATTAGGCGGTTCTTCTGCATCATCATTCATCTCGAAATCAGGTCCGGCAGCATCTTGCACCATATTTATGTACACATTTGGCGAGTCTTCAGGAATGATGGAAGATGATCCCCCAACTTCAAAATTAGAACGCGATGACACGAGATCAACTATTTCCATGTGATGAGTCCAAATATGATAATCGAGAATGAATCCTTTATCACATAGGTGAATCGATATCGCGGTAACTACGATTTCTATACTTAATTTGTTTGCAAGGACATTTCAACTTAGCACCATCCCTCTCTGTAGAGTCACGCGTGAGTGCAAATTTTATTAAACTCTCCACCCCTTTCACGAATGTACCGAAAGAAATCCGTCATCCCCCCTCAGTCTGTACTTCCAGCTACGATTAGTAATATCTATCCTATAATTTAGGGTGTTAATTATTTATGATACTAGTTAGAATGATCGATCGTTTTAGAGTGAGAGGAAAAGAATGTGGGTGGTGAAATTTCGGAAGCATTACGAGAAAGAAGAGTCATCTGAATAATTGGTAATGCTTCTATCCCATTCAAGAATGTTAGTAGTATGTATTATCTTAAAATATGCATTTTTGTTGGCTTCAAGATCTCGGCAGCATCTCTCCTTAGTTCTCTAAGTACACATATATTTCAGTGCACCTGAGAACAAAAGAAAGATGCATAGACAAAAATTTCAAAGTCAACATAACACATACATATAAGATATAACCATACTACATCCACATTCTCAAATTGTCCAAAAATGGGACAATTCAAAACTTAGTATCAAACTCTCTATTTGATACTAAATCCCAAACGGGTCTAAGGTACATATTCTAAAAGGGAACAATTCAAACTTTAGTATCAAACTCTATATTTGATACTAAAGCGAATTCAACGAGTGGAAAATACCTATTGTTCTTACTACATTAATCATACAAAATTTAAAAACAACAACATCAACCAAACACAAAAATATCCACTAAACGCAAATATAATATACAATATACATTTTTTTTAAACCCGTCCGATCACCATGGCTTTCCCATGCATGTACAATATAAAATAAAATGTTCGGCATGCAGCACAATATTATAATATATGTATATATATATAATATTAATATATATATATATAATATATATATATTTGATAATGTAATACGATAACCTAAATTATGCCTAAATTCAATAAAATCGAAACCTACATTTCTAGTTAAATACGATTGTACCCTAATTTCCTAAATATTAACTAATTTACCCTTAAACTATGACTAAATTCGAAATTGGACCTTAATTATCCAATTAGATACGATCAAATCCTAATTGTTTAAAAAATAAAATTAAAAATATATTTTAAAAACAAAGAAATAAATAGAAAGTTAAAAAAAAAAACAGAAAATTTAATTTATATTTTTACTTAGTTTAAAAGAAATTTACACAACTAAAACAAATATCTAAAGCAAAATAAATAAACATAAATTTTGAATATAAAAAAATAGAAAACTAAAAAAGAAAAATTCCAACCCTGAATTCAATTAAATCAAACCCTAAACCTAAAACCATTCACAATTGCATAAATCAAGCCTAAATTCCTAAATTGAACCCCCAATTAAATTTCTCAAAACTTATTTCTAAATTCAAACCATAAACCTAAATTAAAGCCTAATTCAACCCCGCAATCGTAACTTAAAACCATAAATCATAAATTGAATCAAACTCTAATTACTAAATTGAATTACAAATCAAATTAAATCAAAGCCCTAAATTAAAAAAAAAAACTCAATTTGAATTAAAAAGGCTATCATACCTTAATATATGACGGTGGCAGTGCTCTGGCGATGCTCCGGCGTGTGGCGGTGGCTCCCTTCTCTTTTTCCTTCTCGCGTTTTTATTTTATTTTTTGGTTTGTTGCTTTGTGAATGATTATGTCTGCAGCCCGCTGGTTTTGTTAAGTTTACTGACGGACACATTTCCGTCGGTAAAAAAAAAATCAGCATTTTCGACGGAAATAATCCATTGGTAAATAAAGTCGGCCTTGCCGACGACTACATTTCCGTCGGCAAATAAAATCCGATTACTTTTTTTTTAAAAAAAATACTTGCCGACGGACTTATGTCGTCGGCATATTGGGCGGGCTTTACTCCCGCCAACTTCCCAAAAACTTGCCGACGGAGCCATCTACAGAGGAGCCATATATGTCGACAGTCCATCGGCAATTAGTGCCGTCAAAAATGCCGGACTTTTATCGATGGGTAACTGCCCGTCGGTAATCTCCATCGGCTTTTTTGAATTTTTTGTAATGTCTTTGTCGTGTCATTGCATCATCTTACTGCTCGGTTTATGTTAGATGCTCTATGGATTGTTATCTGTATATTTTGTGAGTACTCTAATGTTGTGTAGGGACTTGGGATTTTATGAAGGGTATGTTTCCAATCCTTATGGTTAGAAATTATTTTATGCTTGAGTGAATTTTGCTGCAATATGCTTGTTCATTGAAAGTCTTGCGTTAACTTTACAATACTTTATTTCTCTCATAACATAACTTTAAGGACTAGGATGCTGAGCTCATTGAATTTGAGCAGAATAATAAAAAATGATAACTCACTGACAATGAATTATGAATTTGTATTTGTATGCAAACTTTGTTTAACTTGGAATGACTTGCCCCGGGTTTAGTTTCTCCATCGCCGGGCTTTTTCTCCTTACCATCTTGGGGTTGCTCAACTTCTAATTGAGAAGGTTTATATCAAGGTTCTTTGTTCTTACGGTTCAATTCATTGTTTTTTATTAATTTAGTTGAATCAATACGCAAGATTAATTTATCCATTGTAATAGAGCTGGTTTTAGCATAATTTAGTTAATTTTAACATTAAATTTCACATTATTATAATAGTATCAATGCACGATGAGATGAAAGTTCTTATTTATTTGATTTTTATTGTCTCCTTCTAACCTTTGACAATATTATTGTAATTTTGCATCAATGAGTTCTTAATAAATTAGTGCCCTTATAGAAATTCCTGATTGTGGGTCTGTTATTTTCATGTTCCATGTGCCGAACATAGAGTCGTTTAATACTTGAGTAGCTTGATATTTTGTTAATGCAATTTACAATTCCTTAATTTATGTAGCAGAGCTTTGGAAATGAATGAAAATGAGTTCAAACTTAATCAACCAATACAAACTAAGAGATTAAGAACCCACAAAACCAATGAGTAGTATCTATGTGTGTGAGATTTTGTTTTTTATGCTCTTAATTTTTTTTGTAGGTTCATTTTTCTCTTATTCTTATGATTATTTTTTGTTAACTTTGGGATTATTTTATGTCTTGATAAAGATTTAACTCATGTTGCCTATAAAGATTTACCATACAAGCAGCACCCAGAAGGGATTATATCCCCTAACATTTCTACACTAAATTGATTACAAAGAATGTAAGTCCATTTTTTATATTCAATAGTGCGAATTCTAATACTTAATTCTTCTACGTATTATTTTAAGTTCTTTTTATATTATTTTTCTATTTAATTAAATTAAGGGATGATTGCAGATGCAACAATTGAAGTTTAGCTCAATTACATAAACTCAGTTATGATTAATTTTTTTTTTATTATGTCATTTTCATTGAGGATATAGAATGTTATGAGCTTTTATTTTTAATCGAATTTATAATGATATGGTTTACTTTTGGTTGATATTCATTTAAGATCGTAGATAAGGGTTAATTGTGCTAAATATGGGGGCTGGAATAGGTCTGAACAGGCAAACATTTTTTTTTAAATTGCCTCCTTTTTTTTTGTTTGGTTTTTGCGGCGGTTCATATCTAAGAACCGCCTCCGGAAATCAATATTCGCCGCTGTCCGGATTTGAAAGAGTATTTGTGGCGCCTTTATTAGATGCGGTTCAAAACCGTCTTTCACTGCTGATCCACTAGTGTCCTAATAATTATTATAAAATTATTATTTTTTTTATTATTATACAAACTTAATACTTATTTGATATATTATTTTTGGTTAAAGAAATTTGTACACAAAAAGAATAAAAAAATAACTATATATTCTAATTATTTTAAACAATTCCCTAAATAATTAAAAAAATAAATTATAAAAAAAATATAAACAAAATAACTAATTAGGATATTTAAAAAAAATCTTAACTAATTATAAAAAGAAATTAAAAGTACGTGCCACTTTTTCAATCTCAATAAAAAAAGTGACTGAGAGAAGTTGGGGTGGTCCGAGTGAGCCACATGATCAATTTCCATTGGTACGTAAATAACCAGTTACGGCTGGCCATGTGCCTGAAGCAATACGCAATTCGCCTCCCTACTTTCTCTTTCTAGAAAGTATATATATATATATAATTAATAAAGAGAAGGAATGAGAGGTTAATTAAGAAAATGGGGGATTCAGATAATGAGCACAATTACGAAAGCAGCAGCTCGCCTCGAGAGCAGGACAGGCTCCTCCCGATCGCCAACGTCGGCAGGATCATGAAGAAGGCTTTGCCGGCGAACGCCAAGATATCCAAGGACGCGAAGGAGACGGTGCAGGAATGCGTGTCGGAGTTCATCAGCTTCGTCACCGGCGAGGCTTCCGACAAGTGCCTGCGGGAGAAGAGGAAAACCATCAACGGCGACGATCTGCTGTGGGCGATGACCACCCTAGGGTTCGAGGACTACATGGAGCCGCTCAGGGTTTATTTGCAGAGGTTTAGGGATGTGGAGGGGGAGAAGAGCGCCATGGCTGGCGGCGGCGGCGGTGGTGGGAGGGGAGAGAAGGTGGACACCGGCGGCGACGGAGGAGTGGTGAGTGTGGGTGGTGGTGGTGGTTATGAGGAGGGTATGTATGGCATGAATGTGCATATGATGGGTCATCATCAAGGTGGGGGAGAACCCGTTTACGGATACGGGCAGATGGCGGGTGGGAATGTCGGGTCGGATTACCACTTGGGATCCGGATCGGGTGCCGTTGGCGGGAGGCCAAGGTAGCTTTTACTTTAGTTTGCCACATGTTGATGGATGGATTAGCGATGGGACCTTACGCTGATGGGCAATGACATATATATATATATATATATTCAATTGTAATCCTCTATTCTTATTTGACGTTTGATATGTACATGTGTAATTGTGCGTTCAGTTTTGCAGTGGCAACAATCGACAAATGCTATCTTGTCATTTTCACTCTCTCGTTCTCTTTCAATTATTATTAGTACTGATTCTAAATTCGGTATTCAAAATTTCAGACTATTCAAAATATGTCGAATTATGTATAAAAAGTTGATGATAATATATTATTATATTATATTTAATTCTAAAATATTATTGTTTGAGTATTTAATTTTTGAATTTTAAACAAATGATTATTCGTAATTACGAATCACGAATTCGGTATTTCGAATCCTAACCCAAACAGGGACTATGATAGTTATTATTTAAGCTAAATGTATCCGGACCAAATAAAATAATTAAAATGCGTAGACAAGATAGGAAAAATAAATAAATAAATAAATAGGAATAAGAACTTAACTATTTTTTTTTAATTCGTATCGGTCTTAATCGAATTCTTAAATAACTGCAAATTCTTGATTATAATTTTTTTTAACTAATATGTTTTTTCTCCAAAAAAAATATATTTTGGAATAATTGTCAAATATACTATAAGAAAAAATACTTTTAGCAAATAATACAAGTAAATATACAAATTGTCAAACCCTACATATATAATTACATGGACAAATACTTAGGTGAGACCGATATCATAGTATGAGACCACTTTTTACCGTACCCATTTGTTCAACCCGCCCGTCCACCCACCCGTCCCCTAACCCTAGATATAAAAAAAATAAAAACCTGCTGTCATTTTCCCAGCCACCCCCCTCCCATCTTCACCGTTTCTCTCTCGCACTATCACCGTCGGCCACCGTCGTCCAGGCGGCCCCTGTTCTCCGGCGACCAAAAAAATAAAAGTTATATCATTTAAATCGTCTCGACTCTCTCATTCTAAATCTGAAATCAGATTTACGATTTGATTTCTTTCTTTTTTATAATAGAAAAAGTCAATAAACTCTTTGTAGATTTGAGGTCAAACTTTATGAATTGTTAACTTTGATCTCAAATTTACGACGATTTATCGGGCCAATTTCGGATTGAGAATCACCGTTCAACTCCTCGCGTTGCAATCTACGATTTTCTCAATTTATATTTTCAAATCGGTGAGCACTGACGAAGGTAGATTTTTTTTCTTCTCTTTTCTTCTTTTCTTTCGTCTCGATTTCTCACTCTCTCTCTCTCTCAACAATTGTGATTTTGGGCGCATGTGTGTCGCTGGTGATGTGGTGTGTGCAGGTGTTGAGATGTTTATTAAATTTATTTTGTATTAATGTCACTTTTAAAAATGATTTTATCAATATGCATATGTTTTATGCAGATTTTGGATGGTGAGGTGTTGGAGTATCACAAAAAGTTGTTCAAGTATCACAAAAAATAGTCAAGTATCACATAATTCTTGATATTTGATTTCTATAATTACGTATATTTTTTTTAAAAATAAATAATTCAGAGTACTACAAATGTAATTAAAAGTATTAGAAAAGGTATTAAAAGTATCACAAAACAAACTTATTTTTTTAATCACAAAAGTAGTATGAGTTTTTACAATATCTGATCAAGTATCACAAAATATATTAAAAGTATCAGAAAAGATATTAAAAGTCACACTTATTCTTTATCACAAAAGTAGTATGAGTTTTTACAATATCTGATCAAGTATCACAAAATATATTAAAAGTATCAGAAAAGATATTAAACGTATCACATAACACACTTATTTTTGTATCACAAAAGTAGTATGAATTTTTACAATATCTGATCAAGTATCACAAAATATATTAAAAGTATCAGAAAAGATATTAAAAGTATCACAAAACACACTTATTTTTGTATCGCATAAATATGATGATTTTTTACAATATCTGATCAAGTATCACAAAATATATTAAAAGTATCAGAAAAAATATTAAAAGTCACTTATTTTTGTATCACAAAAGTAGTATGAATTTTTACAATATCTGATCAAGTATCATAAAACATATTAAAAGTATCAGAAAATATATTAAAAGTATCACAGAACACACTTATTTTTGTATCACATAAATAATATGAGTTTTTACAATATCTGATCAAAGAAACCTTGTATCCCTTCGATCATCTTCTCCATGATTGAATCGCAGGTAGCCATTTCCACAAAGAAACTTGGATTCGGACCCCTTACTGCATTAGCTATGCATGCGGGCGTGGATGTGCGGAATATGGGGTATTCTACTATTAAGGTTCGGAAAGTAAACCTTATTCCCCGTGACGCAAAGGCGCAACATTCCAAGAAGAGAAAAATTGCGAAACCCTCAGCTCCTTCCGAAGGACCCTCTCGTAATTTCACTGAAGAGTCACCTCTAACCCCGAGTATCCCTTTGAATGAACGGGTGGGAGGTACTCAAGATGTTCGGAGTGCACTAACAGATCATGACCGTAGATGTGAGGAAGATAAGGATTTCCGGACGATGGTCTTGGATCGTCTTGATCGAAGTTTTGAAGCTACGAGAATTTTGCAAGAACGACAAGAGCAATATCGTAAGGAAAGTCGAAAAGAATACAAAACGTTGAAAAAATTGCTACTGTCATGTTTGTGTATGAGAAGGGACTCGGCTAATGTGGGTGAAGATTCGGAGGAGGAAGTCCGAACCGGAAATAGACGAGCGGTTGCTTCCTATCAAAACGTGGGGAGCGAAATGGTGTTGAGTGGTGTTAATGAGGTCGGAAGCGTTGAACAAGAGAGAAATGAAGAAGGATCGACGAGAAATCGAGCGAATGATGCACGTGGCAAGGAACTAGTGGTATACGCGAGAAAGAAGGTTCAAAACACGGCTCGTTCGGACTTTAGAGGGGAGGAAAGAGAGAGTGAGGAGCTAAACGAGAATGATGACCTCGAAGACGACGAGGATGATGCTCGGGAGGCGGAGAATACGAGAACGATGACGTTTCAACCCGAGAGCGAAGACGAAGATGACGGTTATTTCGACTCGAGTCGTCCATCATTGTTTGGAGAGGACGAGCCTAATCCCATAATCCCTTGGTTTGGCATTGAGGACACCGGATCGGAGAGCGAAGAGTAAGTGGCGCGGAGGAAAGTCTTTGGGGCACGTACCTTTTACACTCTCCCTCGCACACTTTTGATTTCGTAGTATCTTTGGTTATGTAAATTTATATATATGTTATTAGTCGGTAGTTTTGGATTCATATGGAGATGTCCGGACGTTTATCGTATGACTTTGGATGATCGTTTCTCTTATGCACATGGTTTGTTGTGTTTATTATCGTTTTGTTAGTGACATGTTTTGATTTCCGACTCCAACCATGATTGTTTTGTAAGAGACTAGCGGTCATGAAGCCAAGAGGACCATACCGTGGACGGATTGATGCTCGGATTACTCGATTAATAAAGTGGACCCCACCGAGTTCGACCAAAATACTCGCTCGGTTAAGGAAGTTCCTTATTCACCCCTCCCTCGTATTTTTTTTGAATCGATTTACAATGGAGACATTGACCGGTATTAAGTGTGGGGTGGTGGGTAATAGGTTTAATTTCGAGTTTTAATAGGTTTAATTTATTGTGAGTTTTGGATTTTGAGTTGCTTATACAAAAAAAAAGGGGGGATAAAACTCAAACACAAATCACAAAAAGTGATAAAGCGTGCGTTCAAGTGAAAAGCCTAGTTCAAAAAGGCTAAATTTAGTAAAAAGAAGCAAATTCAAAAAGCTTCTAAGTGTTGTGAAATAAAAATCGGGAAAGTGTGTGAACGAAAGGGTTTCGAATGAAAGTTTGGTAAATTAGGAAAGGTGAAGCGATTATAAGCTTCGGGTTTTATTATAATAGGACTTTGTGTGTTATTGATCACGTTTGATCGTGTGCTAGCCACTATATCCAAATATTACATACCTTACCAAAGAGCCAACATTACAACCCATAACAAAGACCTCTTTCGATTCTTCTTTGGTCATGAACTATGAGCAATTCTGAGCGTCCGATTTGTGAAATCTTGACAAGGTGCATGTATTGACCGACTTGAGCTTAAACACGTCCTATATACTATACACTCGAGCGATTTGAGCGAACACCCTCAAAAGTCCATTTGTGAGGAAGTCATCGATTTGGCTTGCATTTGAGAAAGAGTAATAACGAGCAATGCTTGACGATAGCGAGTTTATGTTGATAATCTCCATCATATTAATAAGGATAAGCACAAGGATTTTTCTTCTTACATAATGTTCATTGCATGTACACTCTCAATTCTTTTCGTTGTTCGAGGACGAACAAACCGATAAGTGTGGGGTAGTTGTTTTGCATGTAATTGTTGTGTTTTTCCTAGTAATTTTAGTTAGAATTTCATGTTGATTTTAGTAGTTTTTAATAGAATTTTATTAAGTTTTTATGTGGTTTTTCTTGTTTTGTTAATTCTCACTTGACTTGTTAATTTTATACTTTAATGGGTTAATTGGTTCAATTACTTTGAGGTTTGGAGTAATTCTTCGGTTTTAATAATTGAAGTTCTCTTGTAATAGGTGGCTTAATGATTTTAAAATCAAACTAAGGCATGAAGGCCAAAACTCAAGCCCAGCCTCGTCTAGTTTCATGCCCGAATTTATGCCCAGATCAAGCTCAAAAAGAGCCAACATCCTGGAATGGTGGCCTGGCCTTGCCTAGGCTAGCCCATTTTCAAGTCCAAAGGAGAAACTAGACCAGGCATGGAAACAGGCAGCATTTAGGTGCCCAAAACGCAGCCCAGATTCTCGCCCAAGCGCGCCTCTTTCCACGCCCGATTCCTCGCCCAGCGTCGTCTGCCCTTGCCCGAAGTCCCGTCCATGCATTCGCTCATCCCAGAGCCTTGAAGCACCCACAAGTTCGCCCAGCGTCGCTGTTTTGCATGCTTAATCTTAGATCTAGTCTTCATTACTTGTTATTTTTCATAAAGTTTTAAACTTTCCCATCTATTTTCATTGCTTTATCCATTCATGCTTTCAATTTTTGTTAATTTGCTTTATTTAGGATTTTATGCATAGTTGTACCTTGTGCTTGCATGCTTGTACTTGGTGAAACATTGCATTTTATTGTTTATTTTCATTATTGCTTTGCATTCTCCATTTAAGGCATCCGGCGAGGCATCCTACCAATACGCACTTTCAATTCCTACTCTAGTTTAGCTATTTTATTTGCTTTATTTTCATTTTTTTTTTATTTTTCCAAGCTTGAAACACATTGAAACCTTCAATCGAATCGAATTCCGATAATACCGAGCCAAGAACCCGCTGATTTATTTCAACGCCATGAAAACTCTTCAAACAAAATGGCGCCGTTGGGACTCGGCTTGGTTAAGGCTTTCGATTTGGTTGTAGTTTCATTGTGTTTTTAGCTTCTTTGTTATTTGACGTTTTTATTTAGTATGCAAAGTTCTTATAGCTATGGTGGATATATTCCCGATATGGGAGGGCATGGTGCAAACCATGTCGGGATCGGAACGATGTATAATGGAGTTGGCAACGTGGGAGGGCATGGTGCAAACCACGTTGCCAATGGTGGTTATGGTTATGGCCAACCCAACATGGGAGGGCATGGTGCAAACCATGTTGGGTTTGGTGGCGTCGCGGGAATGAGTGGTTCTCCCGGAGGGTATGGTGCTTCAAATCCTTATCCGAATATGCAAACTCTGTTTCCCTTCTAGTT
>BMAC01000931.1:165987-235121 GCA_014905375.1 Phtheirospermum japonicum
AGTGTAGGGTAGTTGATTCGTTTGTCTTACCGAAGACGGTTGGCCCGGTTTGTCTATATAGAGGGATGTTGTGAGGATAAGCCCCTTGTTCTTCTTGATGAGCCCGTTGTGCCTCTATTCGACCCCGTTTTTGTGTGGAGATGATTCTCGATGGGTCGTTGAGGGCAACGACGACTTTTTAGAGGGGGAGGTAGGGTTATTGATGATAGGTTGGGAGTCGATTCTATTGAGAAGTTTGAAATCTCGCTTGGGGTGGAGATTATTGATGATGGGATTGGAAAGCTTGATGATTATCTTGAGGAGGAAGAGGTGAGCAAGCCAATTATCATCTTGGAAAACTCGAACCAATTTGAAGAGGAGAGGATGGTTGAAGGATTTACAATTCTTAAGGGTGCTATGGATTGGATACCGGGACTGAGTAAGGGAGTTAGTTCTTTGAATTCGAGTTTTGATGATATGATGAGAGTCAGGATGTGGAGGTTGTTGTTGGAGGGCTTGATGTTCGTACTCGCCAGGAGTGAGTGGGTGTATCCCATTCACATGGTGCCCAAGACGAGTGGCTCGTTAGTTCTTGAGGATGGAGAAGGAGAATTATTGTCCATGAGGGCTACGACGAGATGGAGGATGTTGATCGGTTCTAAGAAGCTTAGTGCGGCTACCAAGAGAGATCATTTCAAAGGTTGAAGAAGCTAGTCGGCCATTACACCTACCGCTTCTTTGATAAGTCTTCAGGTCACTTTAAGATCACCATTCCGCCCGAGTACCTAGCCGAGGCGAATGTCGATTGCCCGCTCGGAACGTTTGCTATTTGGCGGATCTTTTATGAGCTATGCAATGCGCCAAGGACGTTCCAAAGAGTGGATCCTCCCGACAAGGAGGATATTGTCTTGGTGGACCCTCCCGTTATCTTTCCACCTTGATCAAAAAGGGAGTACGTCAAGCTAGAGACGTAAAACAAGCGCTACTTGGGAGGCAACCTAAGTTCTTTTCATTATTTCTTTTATTTTCTTTCTTTTCTTTCTTATTAAAAAAAAAATTCAAAAACATTTGAAAATATGAAAGATTACAAAAATTTTTGGTGTTTTGGTTCTTTAGAACCTTTGGTTTCGTTTATGTACATGTTTTCTCGTGTTTTTGATTTTGTGTGATTTTCTTTTCTAGATTTTATTTTTCGACTTCAACCTTGGGCGATTGGATAAGTTGGTAGTGTTCATGGAGCCGGGAGATACTAGCCATGCTCGATTCTTGCTTGGATTGCTTGATTTTTAGGTGGACCCCCACCGAGCTCGACTCTAACTCGCTCGGTTAAGGGAGTTTCTATTTCACCCTCCTTTTACTTGATTTTCATTAAAATGCAATGAGGGCATTGCATGGTTTAAGTGTGGGGTGGGTAGGTGGTTAGGGTCCGGGTTTTTACAAGCATGATTTGTCTTTCTTAACTCGAGCCTTGGCGAAGTGACGCATTCTTGGTGAAGTGACGCTTACTATTTGCGCATTTATATGGTTGAGTCGATTTTTGTGTCTTGTGTGTCTCGATTACATTGTTGAACAACTCCACATGCTCGAAAGATTGAATAGTTTACTTGTCGAGTTTTTACATGTTTATGGCCTCTTATGTGAGGGGTTGAATTTTTGTGCTTCGTCCAAAATCCGCCTATATATATATAATCAACATTTTCTCGTGAAAATATTGCAAAGCCTTAAAAAAAACTCTTTTGATTTTGCTCCCAAATTCGGTGCAAACTAGTGAGTAGCCTTGTGTGATTTATCGGCTTGCTTGCATTTTTATGGAAATTGCATTGAAGAGGTTCGATTTTGCTCGTACATGATTGAATTTAAAAATGACCTCGAGGCACATATATCACTCTTATCCCGGCCATATTCATATATGTAAGCTACTTTAAAAATTCCAAATGAGCCCCCTTGAGCTTTTATCCCGTTTCTTGTTAGCCAAGCTCAATCTTAGCTCTTGTATCTTCATGTTGGTGAGGTGAGAGAGTGCGTTGTTAGTTGACGAGAGATGTGTGGGAAATTGATTGTGGGTTTTGGGTTTTGAGTTGCTTATACAAAACAAAAAAATTCAAAAAAGAGAGAGAAATAAAAAAATAATAATACTCCAACACAAAATCACGAAAAGTGATTAATCGTGCATTTAAGTAAAAAGCCTAATCAAAAAGGCTAAGTTTAGTAAAAAGAAGTAAATTCAAAAAGCTTCTAAGTGTTGTGAAAAATAAAGTCGGGAAAGTGTGTGAATAAATGAAAGGGTTTCGATTGAAAGTTTGGTAATTCGGGAAAGGTGAAGCGATTATAAGCTTCGGGTTTTAGAAATTAGGATTTTGTGTGTTATTGATCACGTTTGATCGTGTGTTAGCCACTATATCCAAATGTTTCATACCTTACCAAAGAGCCAACATTACAACCCTTAATAAAGACCTCTTTCGATTCTTATTTGATCATGTGCTTGAGCAATTTTGAGCGTCCAATTTGTGAAATCTTGTCAAGGTTCATGTATTGACCGACTTGAGCGTGTAAACACGTACTATATACACTTGAGCGAAATGAGCGAACACCCTCAAAATTCCATTTGAGAGGAAGTCATCGATTTGGCTTGCATTTGAGAAAGAGTAATACGAGTAACACATGAAGATAGCGAGTCTATGTTGATACTAGCACCTCAATAATAAGGATAAGCACAAGGATTTTTCTTTTACATAATGTTCATCGCATGTACATTCTCAATTATTTTCGTTGTTCGAGGACGAACAAACCGATAAGTGTGGGGTAGTTGTTTTGCATGTAATTGTTGTGTTTTTCTCGTATTTTTAATTAGGTTTTTATTGTGGTTTTAACGGTTTTTATGTCGGTTAATTAAGTTTTTAAGTCATTTTTCTAGTTTTGTTGTTATTCGTGTTTTTTGTTAATTTTATATTTAATTGGGTTAAATGGTTCAATTGATTTGAGGATTGGTGAAATTCTTAAGTTTTAATGTTCAAAATCCTATTTTTATAGGTAAAGGCATTAAGGGACAAAGTTCAAGCCAAGCCAAGGCGTACCAAATTCGGTGCCAAAAGAGGCTCCCAAAATGCCAAACTCTCTGGAATTGGTGCCAAGGCTCGCCAAGGCAAGCCAAAACTGATGCCCAGGCTCAAACCGACGCCAATCAGCGCCAGAACCGACGCCAAACCCCTTACCCAATGCCAACTGATGCAAAATCCGGCGCCAACCAATGCGAAGCCAAGCCAAAACTGACGCGAAGCAGCGCCCTCGCCTGCGCACGCCAAAATCGACGCGAAGCAGCGCCAAAACCGACGTGAAGCAGCGCCAACCGACCCCAAACCCCTTGCCCAGGCGCCAACCGATGCCAATCCACTCCACGCCAGAACCGATGCCAAACCCTGCCCGGGCGCCAACTCTCATCCAGCCCAAGACCGAGCCACCTCCGAGCCATCTCCAAACCACCTTGAGCCAATTTGGTCAATACGGGTCCAATTGGGTCAAACCCGAGATTTAAAAAGGCTTTAAGGTCAAATTGGCCCATTTAAACCCAATTAACCTAATATATATAGACTAGAACTTCATTTTTTTAAACACAACTCCCCTCCCAACCCAAGCTAGGGTTTGGGATCAAATTACTCACAAGCTCTTGATAATTTTCTCTTTTCTTAGGTTTTAGATTCAAATTCAAGCTTTGATGTAATTTCTTTTTTCTAGATTAGATTTAATTTCAAGCACCCCCTTGGGTTTGTAAGCCTAAGAAGAATCCAAATACTCCTTTGGATTGTTATTTTGATGCATTTACATTCAAGCTTTGTTTCATTTCTTAATTCAAGTAAGTTTCCTTTCAATTTCATGTTTTATGCGTTATTTCTATGCTTGTTCTTCATTTCCATGCTTTGTTCTTCATTTTATGCTTTTTGCCTTAGCACTTTGAATTCATGATGAAATATATGAATTGGCTATGGAACCTAGATGAGTGACACATCTAGGTCATAGATCGGCTCTTGGATCGTCTTGATTTTGAGTTTTACACATGCTTTATTTTGAATTAAATTTTTGTGCTTTCATACTTAATCTTAGATCTAGTCTTCATTACTTGTTATTTTTCATAAAGTTTTAAACTTTCCCATCTATTTTCATTGCTTTATCCATTCATGCTTTCAATTTTTGTTAATTTGCTTTATTTAGGATTTTATGCATAGTTGTACCTTGTGCTTGCATGCTTGTACTTGGTGAAACATTGCATTTTCTTGCTTATTTTTATTATTGCTTTGCATTTTCCATTTGAGGCATCCGGCGAGGCATCCTACCAATATGCACTTTCAATTCCTAGTCTAGTTTAGCTATTTTATTTGCTTTATTTTTCCAAGCTTGAAACACATTGAAACCTTCAATCGAATCGAATTCCGATAATACCGAGCCAAGAACCCGTCGATTTATTTCAACACCACGAAAACTCTTCAAACAGTCGCCCCTTCCAGCGCCTGGAAGCACCCAAAGTTTCGCCCGACATCGTCCACTTTCACGCCTGGAGCCATTTCCTGGTCAAACAATGGTCAAAATCCGGAAACTAAGCTTTCTAAAGCCCAAATTGACCATTTAGGTCCAAGGAAAATTAGTATAAATAGATTAAGACTCTCATTTTGTAAAGCATCACTAAAATTTCCCAAAACTTGCATGGGTTTTGGAATATTTTCTCTCTCTTGTTCTTAGATTAATTTTTGAAGTTTTGCCTTGGGTTTGTAAGCTCAAGATGAATCCAAATACTCCTTTGGATTAGCACTTTCATTTGTAACTCAAGCTTGGGATTCTCCATTTAATTTTAGTAAGCTTTCCTTTTAATTTCAAGCTTTGTTCTTCATTTTCATGCATGTTCTTCAATTATGCTTTTTTCCTTAGCTACTTGATTTCATGATGAAACTTGTGATTTGGCTATGAATTATAGATGAGTGACACATCCAAATTGTAGATCGGATCCTTGATCATCATGACTTTGAGTTTTACTTATGCTTTATTTTGAATTAAATTTCCATGCATGATTTTAAATTGATTTCTAGATCCACTCTTCGTTTCTCGTTATTTTTCCAAAAGATTTGCACTTTTAAGTCAACTTTCATTGCTCTTTACTTTGATACTTTCAATTTTTACCAATTTGCATTATTTGAGTTTTCATGCATGGTTGTACTTTATGCATGCATGGTAGTACTTGATGAAACAGTGCTTGTTTTTGCTTGTTTTTATTAATTGCTTGCATTTTCAATTTGGGCATACGACCGAGGCATCCGACCAACTTGTCATTTCAATTTCTAGTTTAGTTTGATATTTTTAATTACATTATTTTCGGTTTTCTTTCATCTCTTGAGCTTGAAACACGTTGAAACTTGCAAATGGATTGAAGTCCGATAATACCAAGTCATGAACTCGTTGAATTTATTTCAACACCACAAAAATTACAACTTCAGTATCACAAAATATATTGAAAGTATCAGAAAAGATATTAAAAGTAACAGATAACACACTTATTTTTTGTATCACAAAAGTAGTATGATTTCTTACAATATCTGGTCAAGTATCACAAAATATATTAAAAGTATCATAAAAGATACTAAAAGTATCACATAATACACTTATTACAAAATGTAGTACAATGTACAAGTATTAGAAAATATGCGATACTTTTAATATATTTTGTGATATGCGATCAATTTTTTTTAATAATTTTAATTATTTAAATGTAATAGCACGTACGTAAGTAAAATAAATAAAATTATAGAATATGTAATATTTTAATTATATTTCGTAAACAATATTTTTATGATACTTTGATTTTTGTAAAAGAAAAAAAAGATGTAAAAATATAAAATATAACATGTGTCGATTTTGTGATACTTTTACTTGAATCTGTGATACTTTTAACTACTTTTGTAATACTTAAAACTGAGCAAATTCTTTTTTTTTTTCGGCGACGTTTTTTTTTGATTGAATTTGCAGTTTTGTAGAGTGGATCGAGACAATTACTCGATTATGTGATACGTTTTGTTTAATCGAAATTTCGTCCGGTGAATCGCTGTAAATTGGAGGTTAAAATTGATGAATTTGTGACTTTGTCCTCAAATCTACGGTGATTGGAGCATTAAATTATAAATCTAATTGCGAATTTGGAACGATGGAGACGAGACGATCACAACGATATAAGATTTGTAAAAAACATTGTCGGTAAATAATGGAGGTGGCGGTCGGCAACGGTCGGAGGTGGCGGCCGGCGATCGAAAGTGGCGGCCTGAGTCCGGAGGTGGGGGGAGCACACTTTTTGTGCGTGTGCTTATTTGTGATAGAAAATTAATATTTTTTTTAGTTATTAAATGGATGGGTTAGGGCGGGTTAGATGGGTTGGGTGGATCAATTAATGAATCTGGTAAAAAGTTGTCTCGTACTATGAGACCGGTCTCACCCAAGACCTACCCAGTTACATGGTGACACTTATTAAGGGAACTTCTACGGTACCTTTACGACACCATTCTTGACTTAGTGGGCTTTAATAGGGACCATTAGATCAATTTTACATTTTTTAGATTAAAAGATCTATGGTTGTAAATGTCGGGGGTGGGGGGCATGGAGCCCTTCAAGGCACCGTAGAGTTTTCTATTAAAATGATAATATCAATAACTAACACCACCACCATACCCCATCCCACCCCCTTCGGAAAATTTCCCATTTGCTTTATTTCCCAAAAAATATAAAGAAAGAAATTCCACTATAAAGTAAAAAATTATCAAACATGAAGTAAAAAAAAACTTCTTAAACATAAAATATGAAATTCTCACTATAAAATTTGAGTTTTTCTTACTTTTCCGGATATCAAAAAAGATTTTGTCTCACTTTTTAAAAAACAAAGTAAAAGATTTCACTATAAAATAATAGTTTTTCTTACTTTTTCGATATAAAGTATTAAATTATATAATTGTGTATTAAACAATAAATACGTAACAATAATTTTCTAGCCAATAAGATCTTTTTTTCGGGGGGTGGGTGGGATGCAAAAAAACAAAAGAATTGTGTTTAATAAGTAAAAAATATATAACAATATTTGCACATCAAGCAAGAAGTTTTTTCAACAAGTAAATAATTTTTATCATCAAATAGTTTTTTTTTGAACATTAAGTTAGAAATTTGTAGACATATAGTAAGAAATTCTCAAATAGTAAGAAATATTTTCCAATGACCGAAGATATTTTTGGAATTAAGTAAGAAATTTAAGACAAGTAAGAAAGATTTTCAGTGATTGAATTTTTTTTGGATATTAATTAAGAAATTTTAAAAAATATCGTAAGAAATTCAGATATATAGTAAGAAATTTGTTTGCCTAAAAAATCTTTTGGGGAAAAAAAAGTCACCGGAAATGGCGGTCGGCGGCGACGGTAGCCACTCTGCTACACAATATATTATTATTATTATTACTATTATTATTATTATTATTTAGTTTTGATTTATTTTTATTAGTTTTTCTTTATAATAAGGGTATTGTGGTATATTGATGTCATGATTTTGGACTATTTGACAAAATGAAGTAGTATTTGACTTAAAATTAGATTTAGAACTAATTGAAAAAATGAATCTCCATTTGGAGGACTATTTAATAATTTTCAAAAATATTTTTATTTTTCGAATTCTACACAATTTGACACTTCGATTTCTAATCTTTTATTTCGTACACTTTGCCTCATGACCGATTCCGTATTAAAATTGGTCGTCAGCTAGGTACACCTGAGATTATACAAGTAAAATCACCTCTCACTTTTTTTACAATAAAATAACCCCATAAATAAAAATAAATCCAATTTTATTATTAAAATCACAATTTATCAGAAAACTTAGAAACTAAAAAACAAAAACAAAAATCTAAAAAACGTGCTTGCTACATTATCACATCTTAGCCTGCCTAAACACCAAATTGGTTTTTGATAATTAATTGTTGAATCTCATTAATGTCCCATCCCTTATGGGCTCGTTTGCTTTGTGTGTTAGGATAGGATTGGATGGGATATCCCAGACCATCATGCATTTGTTTTCATTCATATAAGCCCGCTACAAATCCTCTGGCGCGGGACACTATCACGCTTGCTTGGGATAAAGCCATCCTAAGTCCTACCTGGGATAAACTTATCCGCGAAGTTAATTGATAAAGATGACCTCGAAATCAATCGCTCTATCCCCATCCAATCCTGATTTCACGCTGTAATTACAAGTACCAGGTTTAAATAGGTGTTGCGTGAAAAAAGAAACCCTAGTTCTTCTTAAGGTGAGAAATCAAAATCACGTTGCAAAAAAAAAAAAAAAAGAAAACACGAAATTCATACTTTCATTCGTTTTGTGTGAGAATTAGTGGGTAATGATCAGAATCTCTATAACTAGGGTTTATTAATAAAGCTAAATACGCGCTTATACGAATTTTGATTTTTTGGTCCCCGCAGGTTGAAGAGTTATATCGAGCCTTGGTGACTTTGTCCACCCGCAGCAACAACAGGTATGATCCGCGAACCATTCGAATGCATTTTCTGGGTTTCATTTGTTGGTTAATTATATGCGAATGAATGGGAAAATACAACTAACCTACCAAAGAGTGGCATATGCTTGTGCTTACAATTGTTAGGCTTTGTATGAACTAATTGTATCCATATGACAAGTTTTATTTAACTATTACATTGTGTTTATCCATGTTTAATGTACATCATTAGGTTCATAAAACGGGATTCTCTAGTATTTAGTTTAATATCATTAATTTATGATTTTAACACATGGTTTTTATGAGGGCAACGATGGAGTCATCTACCAGCATTGCAAAATCAACTTGGGGTCGTAGAAATAGAAGAAAATTGGACTTTGGACGTGCATGATGTAAAACGACAACAAATACAAGTATGTGATGGTGAGGGAGCAATAGTATTTTGCTGGATTTCTATTAAAAATGAATCAGGCCCTTTTATGTATTAGTTAATTGATGTAGGGATTGTTTAAAAATTATGTTTGTTTGGCTTAAATTTGTCATTTTGGGCATTCCCGGTATGTATAATTAATGTAGGATGTTTATGTTGAGACTTTTCATGTACCTAAATGTGTTATACTAAAGTTGAATCATGAACAGGTTGCAAGATGTACTTGTGTTTTGCTATTGACCTTTTTCTTGGATATTAAGCTTCATTGTACAAGGAATTTTCAATATACCCAATTTGTTTTTTCCAACCAAAACATTTTCTATAATATATAATAAAATCATACACAATTTCACTGACTAGGTCACTTGAACATAGGGCTGCTTAGATAATAAATTTGAAATCAAAAAATACATGCACAATAAAACTGGACTAGATGGATATCTTATTTTTAATAAAATAATTTTTGTGAGGGTATTTTTGTATTTGGCTATTGTAGTCCCAGCTTATAACACAAAACAAACGCACTACTAAAAGTTACTCATGTCCCAACCATACCCACAATCACGGAAAACAAACAATGGGCAACTTATATCACAATGGTGTTATCATATGGTATATGGGATAGGACAAATGTATCCTATTGCATCAAAGAAATCAAACGAGCCTTATATTTCTTCACCAGTTTCATCCCTTCCAATCACCACACAACATAACGCATTCACAAAAGAAAAATATAAAAATAAAAAAAAAATAAAAAAAAAAAAGGAAAAAACAAAAAAACAACACAGATCTACACTTGTTTTCAAAACCAACAACTCTAGTAATTATTTTCTGATTGTTGGCGTCAAAATAAACCTTGCATTACCCCTCCCTCTTATCCTTTCTTTTCGTTTCTAAAAATAAAGTCTAAGCTCAATCTACAATTTCAGTCCAAACCCAAAATTCAGAGTTAAAGAATAACTCAAGAAAAATGAGAAAACAAGACCCGCAGACAAGGGTGTTATACGAGATGTGGTCAATGATTGTCCACATACTCCACACACCATCGTTTCCTATTTGTTTCCGCAGTCTTTCCTTGTTGCCATGGTGTTTCTCGTTGCAACGGCCTCAAATTTCACTGACGACTTTTGGTTTGCTTGTTATAAGGATCTACGGCTTTGATGATATTCGCATTACTAAAAAAACAACGATTTATAGAGAGAACTTACTGAGAGAATATAGTCCCTTAGTATTACTGATGCATATACCGAGGGAACATCGAGGGATATATCTCTTGGTATTTTGTCTCTCGGTGAATTCCTCGATATATTGACACCAATATTTACCGTCACTTTTTATGAGAGAAATATCGAGGGAATATCGATTGAATATAATACATTGTCACTCGGTCCTTGAGAAATGTGGATATGAATTTAAAAAATAAAAGAATAATAACGAGGGATTGATTTTCCATTGGTAAATACCTTGGGAACTTACACTATGTATTATTGAGGGAAAATCAATCCCTCGGTATTTTTTTTTTTTTTAAATTAAAGTTAAAATTAAACAATGAGAATACCGATCAATTAGTATGTTTTGTAATTTCATAACATAAAATACAACTCCTTAAGATCTTAAAAAAATAATGAGATCAAATTAATTATGTTTGTAGTGCAATTCGATCGATCATTATAAGAGTAGTAATAGTTGAGCGTATAATACATACTATTAAATTTACATGATATATGTATCACTAAAGATATAATTGATGAGAATAATATATTATGTCTCATTAATTACATTTTAAATTTATGAAATGACATTATATCGGTTACATTAATTTAATTACATTTTAAATGATTTTTTATAAATTAAAAATACCTTAATTTTCTCTTGGTAATACTTAGGGAAAGAAGATCAGTCCTTCGGTATTATAGAGGGGAAATCAATCCCTTCGAGATTAAAATTAAACAATGAGATTACCGATCAATTGTGATTCCATAACATGAAATAAAACTATTTAAGATATTTTTATAAAAAATAATGAAATCACATTAATGATGCTTGTAGTGTAATTCGATCGATCATTATAAGAGTAGTAATAATCTATCGTATCACTCATACTATTAAAATTACATGATATATGAATCACTAAAATATAATCGATGTATACATTAATGTCATATTAATTACATTTTAAGTGTATGAAATTATATTATATCGACTATGTTAATTTATTCACATTTTAAATGATTTATTATAAAAAAAAACTAAAAGTACCTAGGAAATTACCCTCAATATTACCGATCAATTAATGTTTTTTATGATTCCATATAATTTATTCTAAATAAAAATATATAATATACAATGCATATTTATTTAATAACAATAATTATTTTTATAATTTTGTTTTTATTTTAATTTTTATTTTCTGAATATATTATTATCTTAATTCAATTATATAATATAATTTTTAATACATATAATATAATTGTAATACACTTTTAAATAATAATAAAAAACTATAATTTATAATATTAGGTGATATGTATAATAAATATAAAACAAACAAAATTACATACATGTATTACACATGGTCTAGAGCTTAGACTACCACACTGTCACCCTTGAGGCCAAGGGTTCAATTCCCTTTGACAACATATTGGGGGAATATTTGGGGGATTAAAATGTCCATGTATTGTGAGATGGAATGGGCGGTCGGGATGAGTTGGGTGTGAGTTATAATTCTCATTTTTTAAATTTAAAAAAAAAATGACTTGGGGAATATGGTTCCTCGGTAAATATTATTATTTTTATTTAAGAAAATGAGATAATATGATTTCTCTCATTATTACCAAGGGATCTCCAGAGGGATTTCCCGAGGAATAACCCCTCAATAATTACTGAGGTATTAATAATTCCCTCGATACTCCTTTGCTAAGGAGGGTTTTACTGAGGGATTTATTCCCTCAGTATTTTATCTGGTAAATTGAATACCGAGGGATTTTCGGCCATTATCGGGGAAAAGGTTTCTCAGCAATTGGCAGTTTTTTATCGTAGTGCTAGGGTAGTTACGTTTGTGATTTGATTTTCTTTTTTATGGTTCATTTTTGCAAATTTAAGATTATAATTGGTTTGCAGAACTTATGAGAAGTGGCGAAGAATTTGCTTTTTTTCTGTTTACATATTATTTTTTAATTTTTTGTTTTGTTTTACAGATTTTCATTTATGGTTATTTGATTAAAAACAGTCTGTAATATAGAAAGGAAATGGTAAATATACCTGTACAAGCCAACCATTGGTTGGATTTTTGCGTCAAAATCTGTCACTAGGAGGTAAACTGACAAAAACGCATAGTTCAGGAGGCAAAATGTACGAAATAAAAGATTAGGAAAAAAAGTGTCAATTTAGGTATAGTTTGAGAGGAAATTTTGCCAACTTGGACACTATTCGTATATAAATGATATCTTTCACTTCTGAATCCCAAATTTCTCTCTAAAAATGCGGACTCCTTCTTCTCTTTTGGAAGCACTATTTATAGGATTTCCCTTGAATTACTCCATGATTGGTCGTTGAATTACTTTGTCAATAAGATACTCAAAACTCTAACCTGAATCACGCGCTTGGGTGTCCCACATTGGTACTTGGCTTGCATCACTATCGAGTCACACTACAAAAAATATCAAAAAAGCCGACAGAAATTACCGACGGGCAGTAACCCGTCGGTAAAAGGCCGGCATTACCGATGGCTATTTCGACGACAAAAATTATTGATGGACTCCCGACGAAAATGTGCATCGGTGTATATATCCGTCGGCAAGTCCTCGGGAAGTTGGCGGCAAAATCTCCGCCAAATATGCCGATAAAAAATGTCCGTCAGCAAGTTTTTAAAATAATAAAAATTAATTCGGATGTTAATTGCTGACGGAAATAAGTCCGTTGGTAATGCCGGTTTTTGTTTACCGACGGATACGTCCGTCGGTAACGCCGGATTTTTTTACCGGCGGGTTTACAAACGGAATCCTGTCTGTTGGTAAACTTCATATAAACGGACACCAGACTGCGGATAGATTTATTTCAGCAACCAACCACAAAAACTAGGGTTGGATCACGAGGAGGAGCCGTCTCCATCTCCAAGGCCATCACCGCCGCTGCCGCCGAAGCACCGTCAACATTACATATTAAGGTATGTTAGCCTTTTAATTCAAAGTTAATATTTTTTTAATTCAGGGTTTTAATTTAATTTGATTTGGATCTTGAAAATAGGTTTTTAGAAACTGAATTGGGGGTTCAATTTAGAAATTTATGCTTGATTTATGCCTTTGTGAATGATTTTAGGTTTAAGGTCCAAATATGCAATTAAGTTTTATTTTAAGGTTTTATTTGTAATTATTTATAAATAAGATTCGATTATAAATATTTATATACAATTAGTGCTAATTAGGTCGTTAGTATTCATTTAGGGTTCATTTATGCCATTATGGTTTATTTTAGGGTTTACTTTATAATTATTTAAATTAGGTTCGATTATATACATTTGAATTAAATTACGGGTAGGTAAGGTTTGATGTATGTTATTTTTTTTATTATATATATTATGATTGATTGATGTTGTGATTGGTTGGGTAGACGTCGGTGACGACGTGGTGTACGGTGCCGGCCGGGAGGTTTCGTCCATCCAATAACGGTTTTCACAGTTACTTTCAAAAATGATGGTGGTTAAAAAGTTTTAAATTGTTGGGGATGGTGGTTTTGAAATGACTTGGTGATCGGTTTGTGGATTGATTGGTTGGTATTGTCGTTTTTTAATTTTTTATGATTAAAGTTTGAATTATTACCTTTTAAAATACGTATCTTAGACCCATTTGGAATTTAGTAAATGAAGAGTTTGCACAAATATAATTTTTTATATGATTTTATTTTGTACATTAAAAACATCACATAAAAGAAAAACATATTTATAAGAAAAATCAAACCAATAACAAACCAAAAACAATAATTTAACATACTTAATTAAAATATAATCAAACCTCCAATAATTCATAACAAATCTCCTAAATTATTTGTTTTCACATACCAAAAAAAATAAAATTAATAATAACGGTATAACCAAAAATAAAATTATTAAAAAATAAAATTATTAAATAATAATAATATAACCGAATTAATACTTACCCTATAATTTTATTACCCCATAATTTTTATTTATAATAAAAGGTGAAATAATTTTATTTTTAGTATTTTACATATTCTATTTAAGTAAAATACGAGTTTTATTATTACAAAAGAGAAATCAATATAAAATTATAAACTTAAATCTCCTTTTCTAATCCTAATACAATGTATTGAGAATAAAATTTAAAATATATATGTGTTTCAGGATAAAAGAGATCAAGATCAGCTCAGCCCTATGCCTCTAGCTCTAGGTCAGTGTTTAAACCGGAGCTGTGTATACAGCTCAAGATCTTCGACCTAGGTTGAGGTCATATGGAGAACCTTGAGGCTCTAGCTCAAGGTAGAATAACAAGAAGAAGAATCCAGAAGGATGACGTGGCGTAAGGCCCTGATTTTAAGGAAATCCTAAAAAAGTACACCTATAAATAGATAATCACAAAAGTACAGAAAGTAAGTTATTCTCTAATCAAGCAATTATTTTCGCAAATTCTCTCCATATACTAATTTAAGCATCGGAGGGGGTTCGACGGAAAACCCTTCTGATCCCCATCTGACATTTGTTGGTGGTTGCAGGCATCATTCCAGCTTTTTGGGGAATTATTCTTGAAAGATTGAAGACATTTATTTGTGCCTCGTTTTCTCATAACAAACAATTGGCGCCGTCTGTGGGAAATTTTTTCAAGTTTTAAGACGTGAGTATCAAGTCGCAAGAATGGACGAGTTGCGAAGGAATCTCGCCGAAGACCTGAATAAAACACCAGGGACAAACACGACGGAGAAAGTCGTGGAAGGAGAGAGTGTTCCACAGGATGTACCCTCAAACCCGGTTGTCCAAAACTCCAATCTAACACCTGGGACGGGATTCTCAGCAGGCCCAGGAGCAAACCCGTTGGGGTCATTGTTTTTGGAGCAATTGTTAGGGGTTATCACACGAGCTGTGGAGGAGGCGGTAGACAGGTGATTAGCTAGCATGGGTACACCACCGTCAGCACCTCCTCAGAAAGATAACCTGGCAGGGGATAATATAGCTAGGACGGTTTACGGCTCAGGGACTCTAGACGATGAGAGTACAGCTGTGTCAACCGATGACACTTTTGGCAAGAATGTTTCCGACCTACCAGACGTAGTAGAGGATCTGCATAAGGAGGTGAGGGAGCTGAAAAGAAAATTGGCAAGCAGTGCCCCCCTGGCAAGAACTCGTCGGGAGACTCCATTCGCAGAGGAGGTCCTGAAAGATGCCTTACCTGTTGGTTGCCAGTCGATGGGTTTCGAATATGATGGTACATCGGATCCACTCGACCATCTATGCAGGTATGAGAACTCAACAACAGTGTACCGGTTTTTGGACGCTGTGATGTGTAGAGTCTTCCCCACTACCTTTACCAAGTCAGCGCAACTTTGGTTTGGTCAGCTCCCGCCAGGATCAATACACAATTTTGAGGAGTTCAGTGCAGCTTTTCTACATCAGTTTGCCAGCTGTAGAAAGTACCAAAAAATAGCGTTAGAGCTATTCAGTATTCAGCAGAAGGAGCGAGAGATCTTAAGGGATTACATAAATCGGTTTACTACGGCTAAGTTGGAGGTACCATCGGCCTCAGAAGAAACACTGATGAACTCACTCGCTCAAGGTCTTAAGAAGGGAGATTTCTTCCAGTCTTTAGTGGTGGAACCACCAAGAAGCTTTGGGGACCTCTTATCTCGAGCTGAGAAGTTCATCAATTTGGAAGAGGCCTTGCGAGTAAAGGATAAGGTTGATAAACGGAGAGACAGAGGAGAAGAAACCGAGAGGAGAAAGGAGAAGGGGGATGATAGAGCATCGAGTAAGAAAGCTAGACCTGATCCGGTAATTAGTAGGGCGCGTATGGATCGGTATACACCTCTGGCCCTTCCGCAAGATGAGGTCTTCATTGCAATCGAGCGCAGAGCTGATTTAAAATGGCCTCGGACGTATTTAACAACACCTAGAAGAGAAAAGTCTGATAAATTCTGTCATTTCATAACGATTATGGACACACTACCGAGCAATGCACTCACTTGAGAGATGAGATAGAGAGACTCATTCAGGCAGGACATTTGAAAGAGTTTGTATACACGGAGAAACTTAAAAGCAAGATGAGATATAGGAAGGGAGGAAGACGTCTTTCGCCGCCGTGCCGGACAGAGCCCAGAAATGAAGAGAAGGAGAGGGATCCCCCAAAAACGGGGGTAATTAACATGATTTTGGGAGGACCTGGAGAGGGTGACTCGAATAGATTGACGAAAGGATATGTCAGGGCAGCTGACCCAAGCAGAAGGAGAAGCCTCGAGGTCGGGCAGGTAGCAGATAGCCCGATCATACATTTTTGCCCCCAGGATGTGGGTGAGGTTTTGAGCCCCCATGCGGATGCTTTGGTAATTAGGGCGATGATTGCTATTTACGAAGTAGGGCGCATCTTTGTCGATACAGGAAGCTCGGCGGACATCTTGTTCTTAGATTGTTTGGAGAGAATGGATCTCGAGGAAAAGTTGGAGCCAGTGGAAACTTCCTTAATCGGGTTCGCAGGAGGTACTATACAGCCTTTGGGATCAATAGTGCTTTCTGTCTCGTTGGGAGAAGCACAGTGTCGAAAAACTAAGATGATTCGTTTCCTGGTGGTCGATGCGCCTTCAGTGTATAATGCGATGTTAGGAAGACCGTCGCTTAGCAGCTTCCAGGCATTCGTGTCAATTTATCATATGAAAATGAAGTTCCCAGTCAGAGGTGAAGTGGGGGAAGTCGGGTGTGACCAGTATACTTCAAGGAAGCTGTATGTACAGAGTGTGAAGCAGGGAGAAAGAAAGGATAAATCTGCTAGGGCACACACCTTGGAGACCCGCGCATTACCAGACGAGCCAGAGGAGCATGTAGAGCCAAATGAAATGTTGATGGTAGTGGAGATCGTTCCGGGAGTAGCACATAGAACCGCGCGGATAGGCACTACCCTATCTCCAGAAATATTGAAAGAACTGGTTAGTTTCTTGCGTAGCAACGCGGATGTGTTTGCTTGGTCGCCAAGTGAGTTGGTTGGGACTGACCCGTCGGTAGCAGAGCATAGGCTCAATATCAACCCTTCATTTACACCAGTTAAGCAGAAGAAAATAGATTTTGGAGCTAAGAAAGAGGCTATTATCCGGATGGAAGTGAACAAGCTGCTAGAAGCAAAACACATCAAGGAGATTCAATTCCCAGAATGGTTGTCCAATGTTGTTCTAGTTCCTAAGGTAGAGGATACTTGGAGAATGTGTGTGGACTTTAGGGATTTGAACAAAGCCTGCCCCAAGGGTCACTACCCTCTACCGCGAATAGACCAGCTAGTGGATTCAACCTCGGGTTGCGAGCTCCTGAGCATGATGGATGCTTCCCAAGGTTATCACCAGATAAAGCTAGCAGTCGAGGATCAAAAGAGGGTTAGTTTCATCACCCCTTTCGGTACCTACTATTATGTGGTTATGCCTTTCGGTCTCAAGAATGCCAGGGCTACGTATCAGAGGCTAGTTGACAGAATGTTCTCCCACCAACTGGGAATGAACATGGAAGTGTACGTACACGATATGCTAGTAAAGAGTGTCAAGTCGACATCACATGTGAAGGACCTAGAGGAGACCTTTAGGACGTTAAGGAAGTATCGTATGAAGTTAAATCCAAAGAAGTGCGCGTTTGGGGTTAGGTCAGGGAAATTCCTAGGGTACATGGTCACTGAAAGGGGAATTGAGGCCAACCCCGAGAAAATCCAAGCCATCATAAACATGACCCCTCCTAAGAATGTGAATGAGGTACAACGCTTGACGGGCCGTTTGGCAGCGCTGAATAGGTTCATTTCACGAGCTGCAGAGCGTAGCCTCCCTTTCTTCAAAACATTAAGGAAGACCCCTAGTTTTTGTTGGAGCAATGAGTGCCAGAAAGCTTTTGAGGAGATCAAGTCTTACTTATCTGAAACGTCGCTACTTACGAAACCAAGCCCGGGAGAGACATTGTACCTGTACATGTCTATAGGAGAGTTCGCGGTAAGTACGGTGCTGGTAAAAGAAGAAGGGAAGAAACAAGATCTAGTATACTATGTCAGCAAGGCACTCAAAGGAGCTGAGCTTCGGTATGCTGAGATTGAGAAAGGAGCCTTAGCCCTTTTCACTACATCTAGACGACTGAGGCCGTATTTTCTGCCCACAAAATAATAGTCAGAACCAATCTGCCCCTGAAGTCAGTCCTTAGTAAGCCAGAGACGTCGGGAAGACTCATCAAGTGGGTGATCGAGATGAGCAAATTTGAAATTGAATATCAAAACCGTGTGGCTATCAAGGCACAAGCCTTAGCAGATTTCTTACAGGAAATGACTCAACCTAGAGAGGAAGAACGGTGGACAATCTTTGTTGATGGATCAGCAGGGCAATCGGGGTGTGGAGCAGGAATAGTGCTGGTTAGCCCAGAAGGGGTTGAGACGGAGTACGCTTTTAGATTAGATTTCCGAGCCTCTAACAACGAGGCAGAGTACGAGGCGTGTGTAAGGGGAGTGCAGATGGCTATGGAAATGGGGGCTAGAAGGATATCAGTGCATCTAGATTCGCAATTGGTATACAAACAAGTTAATGGAGAATTTGAAGTTCGAGAAGAACGATTGCAAAAATACGTCGATATGATCAAAAGGTGTCGGGAGAGGCTGGAGCACTTAGAAATAATACAAATTCCAAGACAGGAAAATGAGCGTGCAGATTATCTGGCGAAGGTGGCCAGCTCAGCAATTGATTGCAAGGAAAGGCAGATAACTCTCTTGATGGCTCCTGAAGGAGTGACGGAGGATACCATAGCAGAGCTTATCGAAGGAGGGGATTGGCGAGCAGAGATAAGGGCGTACTTGGAAAAAGGTGCCTTACCCGAGGATCGAAGTACGGCGGCCAGGCTCAAGATACAAGCTGCTCGTTTTTGTTTGATAGGAGGAAACTTGTACAAAAGGGGGTTCGGGATGCCTCTCCTTAAATGCCTGGGAACCAAGGAGACTGAACAGGTGCTCAAAGAGATTCATGAAGGGTGTTGTGGCAACCATATGGGTGCCCGAGCTCTGGCTCAAAAAATCTTGAGAGCGGGGTATTTTTGGCCTTTCCTAAAAGCGGATGCAGAAAAAATGGTGAGAAATTCGAGAGGCCGGCCGAAGAACTGATGACTATGAGCGCAGCATGCCCCTTCGCAAAATGGGGAATCGACTTAGTAGGCCCTTTTCCTATGGCTTCAGGGCAAAGGAAACTTCTTGTGGTAGCTATAGATTATTTTAGCAAATGGGTGGAAGCCGAGCCATTAGCAAGAGTCACGGAAAAAGCCATATTAAAGTTCTTATGGAAGAACATTGTGTGCCGTTTTGGGATACCTCGAGTGCTTGTCTCGGACAACGGCACTCAGTTCGCGGGAAACGGCTTGAAGGAATGGTGTGATAGGATGAAAATCAAACAAAGTTTTACTTCGGTCTACCACCCTCAGGCCAATGGACAGGTAGAAGCTACCAATAAAATCTTGGTTCGAGGGATAAAAACACGGCTGGAAAAGGCGGGAGGAAGATGGGCTGAAGAGCTCCAGTCAGTCCTATGGGCATACCGAACCAATCCAAACGAAGCCACCGGGGAAAGCCCATTTAGTTTAGTATATGGCATGGATGCCGTCTTGCCCGCAGAAGTAGGCACCACGACTCACAGGATTTTAACATCTAATGAAGAACAGAATGAGATGTTAATACAAGACTCTTTGGACTTGGTAGCTGACAAGAGGGAAAAAGCGTTCCTCCGGATGGAAGAAGCAAGGAGAAGGATGAGAGCTGCTTATAATAGCAAGGTGGTTAAAAGAAACTTCCAGGTCGGGGACTTGGTTTTAAGAAGAGCAGACTTATCTAGAAGTTTGGGAAAGCTAGGGGCTAACTGGGAGGGACCCTTCAGAGTAACTCGAGTATTAGCAGGAGGCGGATATGAGCTTGCAGATATGGAGGGATGGAGAATCCCTCGAGCTTGGAATGTGGCGAATTTGAAGACTTACTTTGGTTAAAGGTTGATTGGGTAAATTTACATCTTCATTTTCTTCTTGATGTACTTGAAATCGTTTCTTTAATGAAATTTATCGCTCGAACATTGTATGACTTAAATTTAGCACCACCGAACACTGGCTCGGGGTAAATAAGTAGACAAAAGTCGAAAACCTACCCACCGTGGTAGGTCGGGTGGATACTCGAATTTTGGTTGACAAATGTCAACCCTCCACGATAAGTCGAGTGAATACTTGAATTTTTGGTTAACGAATGTCAACCTCAAACCCTACTCACCATGTTAGGTCAGGTGGACACCTGGAATAAATTGCAAAAGGCGGATGCCACTAAACAACATGTAACAAAAAGTAGACGAATGTCAAAGCATCAAGCATCACCAAAGAGTTTATTTATACCAGACCCTAGGGTCAATCGTTTATTACATAAACACCAGGCTCCAGAGCCCAAGACTCGAGCTAACAAGATAGAAAGCAAAAAACATCATCAATCAGAGTGACGCTGAGCATTCTTCAGTTTCCAGAGCTCGTGATCCACCTCGAAGAACCTCAGGTAGTACATGTCAGCAAGATGAGTCTCAGCCCTTGCACTATTGACTAGAGCTTCTTTTGCCTTGTACAGATGGTTCACTTGCTCACGGAGGTCCAAAACTTCTTCACGAAGGTGAAGAACATGATGGTTGGATGATTTCCAGTGATCTTTATAAAACTGTTTATGTTGTCCTTTCCTTTCCAGTTGACGGCGAAGTTTGGTTACTTCCTCTTGAAGTTCATAAACATCCGGCGGAGGACTTGCTGAAAATCCAGACATATTGGGATAAAGAAAAGTTGGAAGGAAGAAATGGGAAATAATTGCCTATATAACCAAAGTTTCCCTCCAAAATGTTTGAAGGATTGTACGAAAAAAGTATAGGACCCGCCCAAATGAAGCATGAGGTCGAGATACCTTTCAAGAGTTATTAAATGAGTAGAGCATAAATTAAAAAGATCTCAATCCAGTCGAGCAAACAAAAAAATGCGAAAAAACAAACGCAAGTTAAAATAGATGTCAATCAATCAAAAGAAGGTTTGGGCTACAAAACAACATCACTAATAAATTAAAATGATTACACCCAACCCCAAGATACTACTGCCCATAGTCAGCAGTAGAAAGAAGATTCTCCTCGAGTTCCCTACTGAATCGACTGTCCTCGATCTCTTCACCAAACTGGGCATCTCCTAGTCCTTGTCTAGCACCATCAATCAATGAGGGAACAACTGGGATGGTAGGATTGGAAGGCTGAGACGGCCCTGAGAAATGGTGAAGGGCGTACTCCAAAAAATCTGCAGCTCCGACAGAGTTAAGTCGGGTATCCTCATCACTTGGAAGGAAAAAAGGACAGTCAGGGGTATCTTCCAAAGCTGCTTCCTCGTTGAAAGTCTCCACCGAGCCTCCTGAGACTACCCATTCCTTCACCTTACCCACATAGTAGTGCAGATAGAAGGGAATAGTCTTGTAAAGATCCTCCGAGTTGACAAAGGCTTGATGTGTAGTGTCTCGAACTCTTTGGATCATAGACAAACCCTCTTCTGACTTGAGGTAGCCTTCTCTGCCCGCTTCTTCACCCTCGGCACGTGCCTTCTCAGCTCTCAACATTAGCTCACCCTCTTGAGCCACCAGCTGATTCTTAAGAGAAAAACCTCCTCTTCTCTCTGCTTCAGAGAAGTCCGTGTTTGCTCCAGCTCAGAGGTCAGGGCAGTGATTTGGTTCTGAGCAGCTTGGAGATCGTGCGCCAGTTTAGGGTCGTTGAAACCCAGACGTGCTCGAGCAGCAACGTTGGAGGTCAAGGCATAAGCCTATAAAAAAAAAATTAGACCGAGCTCTGAAGAATAAATGGAAATCCCAGTCGAGAATAAGGGCAAGTCTGGGGAGTCCGGGGGTACATACCTTTGAAAGAGCTAAGTTCCAAGCATCAAGAAGCTCTGCGTCTCCTAACTTGTCCACTCGCTCCCGTCCGGTGGTGGGACAAACCCCTTGAACATAGTGAGTTGCGATCAAGCCATCATCGTTCCTCAAGACACTTTGCGTGAAAAATGATTGATTCGGGGTCGAGGGAGAAGGACCTTGAGAAGGGGTAATCCTGGCCCTTTTTACAGGTGGAAGGTCAGTCCCAACCAGCGCTGGCCTAGTTTGAGGCTCGTCAGAGCCCGTACTAGTGGGGGGCTCGAGAGTTGATTTGGAGAGAGCCCGACCTACCGACACGACCTTTTCCCGCGCCTCCCCTGGTTTAGCTAATAGTTTCTTGAACATTGTGTCTGCAAAAATGAAAGTAAGGGTAAGGAAAATATAGACAAGTAAAAACAGTATAAGAATAGATTTGGGTGGTTTACCAATGTCCGCTTCGAGAGGGGACTCGAGTGGGCTAAGACCATAGTGGTAAAGCAAAGAAGGGCGAATAAGACGAGATAAGTCGTAGGGCCTGCGAGTGATTCGATCGACGAGGTTTTGAGCGCCTTGAGAGAGTTTTTTGGTATTATATTTCCGTTGAATAGGGATCTTCCATATCCACTCAGTGGGAAAATCCCAAGATTCGGAAGATCTGACAAAAAAGAATTTTTGCTTCCATTCTTGGTTCAAGGTGGGAGSTTTACATAAAAATTTGGCATCCCCCCGAGAAGAAAAATAAAAGAAGCCAGGAGGGTTGAGAGATTTGTCCTGAAAAAGAGAAAATAATAGGGATGCGGTAGGTTTAATTCCTAAGTATTGGGCTACCATTATGAAGCCTACCATATCCTTAAAGGATTTCGGGGTGAATTGGTTAAGTGGAATCTCATAGAGACACGAAATCTCCATTAACACAGGAGGAATCGGAAAATGCAGACCCCCATCTAATTGGCCAAGAAAGAAGGTTAAGTAATTCGGGGAAGGATGAGGGGCTCTATCCTCGGGGAAAGGAAGGATTAATTGATAGGAAGAGGGGATTCCTGTGTTGGAACGGATATACCCCAATGTTTTATTTGATATGATACAAGGTATGTGACGGGGGTCTAAGATGGGAAGCGCAGAGGATAAAGGTTCCCCTGAATGGTGGGGAGCCGAAGAAGATTCACTTTGGGGAGACGGGGTACGCCCTAGAGACCCCGATTTCTCGCCCTGCTCGGGGGGAGGAACGATTGCGAGCCTCATATCGTCGGTGGCAGTTTGCGATGACGAAGGGGCAGACATTACGGAAAGTTGATAATAACAACAATAAAATAACAAAAGTAATAAACACATATAAGCAAAGGGATATTAAAGGAAAGGGATCGAGTAATACCTATGCAGAGGATTTAACTCCTGGAAAACTCAAGAACAATCTGGCGATTATTTGAAGATCTGAAGTATTGAAGATTTGAAGATGTCAGAGGAAAAAACTTGTCAGAGCTAAGGAAATTCTAAACACCAAAGCAAAAATAGGGAACGGAAGGAGAGAAATAAAAAGTTCTAGGAAGGTTAAGGGTTTTGTTAAGAAGCGGGAAAGGCACACTTTCTAGGGAGAAGAAAAAACCCTAAGATTAGCACGAGGTAAGGCTTTAATTGGGCCTGAAAAAATGATGGAAAGTGTTTATTGGGCCGCATTAGCTCGAGGTAAGGCTTTAATTGGGCCTGAAAATTTGATGGAAAGTGCTTATTGGGCCGCGTTAGCTCGAGGTAAGGCTTTAATTGGGCCTGGAAAAAATGAAGGGGATGTGCTTATTGGGAAGAAATCAGATCGAGATCGAGGTAAAGATTTCCTACAAGAATTATGAAAAAACAGTTCGAGGTCGGGGCAAAGATTTTCTTCCAGAATTGGGAGAAAATCAGCTCGAGGTCGAGGAAAAATCCCTGCCAGAAAAGCAAGGAAATTAGCTCTAGGACGGGGCTAAAACTCTCAACCAGGAAGAGGAAATTAGCTCTAGGACGGGGCTAAAACTCTCAACCAGGAAGAGAAAACAGCTCTTGGACGGGGCTAAAACTTTCAACCAGGAAGAAAAAACAGTTCGAGGTCGGGGCAAAGATTTTCTGCCAGAATTGGGAGAAAACCAGCTAGAGGTCGAGGAAAAATTCCTGCCAGATAAGCAAGGAAATTAGCTCTAGGACGAGGCTAAAACTCTCAACCAGGAAGAGAAAACAGCTCTAGGATGGGGCTAAAACTCTCAACCAGGAAGAAAAAATAGTTCGAGGTCGGGGCAAAGATTTTCTTCCAGAATTGGGAGAAAATCAGCTCGAGGTCGAGGAAAAATTCCTGCCAGAAAAGCAAGGAAATTAGCTCTAGGACGGGGCTAAAACTCTCAACCAGGAGAGAAAACAGCTCTAGGTCGAGGCTAAAATTTCAGCCAGAAAAATGCAAGGGCTATCAGCTCGAGGTCGTGGCTAAAATTTCAGCCAGAAAGATGCAAGGGCTATCAGCTCTAGGTCGAGGCTAAAGTTTCAGCCAGAAAAATACAAGGGCTATCAGCTCTAGGTCGAGGCTAAAATTTCAGCCAGAAAACACAAGGGCTATCAGCTCTAGGTCGAGGCTAAAATTTTAGCCAGAAAAATGCAAGGGCTATCAGCTCTAGGTCGAGGCTAAAATTTCAGCCAGAAAAATGCAAAGGCTATCAGCTCTAGATCAAGACTAAAATTTTAGCCAGAAAAATGCAAAAGTTATCAACTCTAGCTCTAGTTTTTTAACTAAGGATAGCCAAGTTATCAGCTTTGGTTTAAAGACAAGGGCTCTAGCCCGAGAATATTGACTATGACTCAGGGAGTACGGCCAGAAAACTTGCGACAGTACTATGATCATTTTTTGGAGAATGCACGACCATAGTAAGGGGGAGTAATTGTTTCGGGATAAAAGAGATCAAGATCAGCTCAGCCCTATGCCTCTAGCTCGAGGTCAGTGTTTAAWCYGGMGCTGTGTATACAGCTCRAGATCTTYGACCTAGGTTGAGGTCATATGGAGAACCTTGAGGCTCTAGCTCAAGGTAGAATAACAAGAAGAAGAATCCAGAAGGATGACGTGGCGTAAGGCCCTGATTTTAAGGAAACCCTAGAAAAGTACACCTATAAATAGATAATCACAAAAGTACAGAAAGTAAGTTATTCTCTAATCAAGCAATTATTTTCCAAAATTCTCTCCATATACTAATTTAAGCATCGGAGGGGGTTCGACGGAAAACCCTTCTGGTCCCCATCTGATATTTGTTGGTGGTTGCAGGCATCATTCCAGCTTTTTGGGGAATTATTCTTGAAATTAGAAGACATTTATTTGTGCCTCGTTTTCTCATAACAAACAATATGAAAAACTATTGTTACGCCAAAAAAGAAAAAGAAAGAGAAACAAAAAAAAAAATTTATTAAAAATAATATTAAATATATTCAAAATATCCGTATCTAATCCCAATATAATACATGGATACACACATTATATATTCACATGAATAAATTAGTGTCATACGCAGGAAAGAAAATAATAATATAACATTACATACGTTTTCTTAATAGAATTATCATTATATGTTATATATTTGTACAAACTCGATTTTCTACGGGTTTTACTGTCAAATTTATGATATTTTGTTATAGATTACAACTAATTTCGTTACTCACGGGTAAAAATATTTGAAAATTCTTATTATGAAAATTAGTCTTACTGTAATTAGAAAAAATAATGTTTGATTTTTGTGTAAAAATTATTTTTTATGAAGAACAATCTTCATATAAATAGAAGAAATAATGTTACGATTTGTGTGTACCATTTTTTGAATTATTCTTTTAGTATTTTTAATGAGTGTTATTCTTTTTGAAATCCCGCTTAATATGCGGGTGTTAAATTAGTACTACTAAACAAAAAAAATCCTATTATACTCGTCTCCCAAAAATACTTCGGATTGACGTATAATTTCTTGATAGTTGGATGCTTACCCTTGCGGAATTTTGGAGGTTTGAAAATTTACTAAAATATAAGATTATAATATTTACCTAATTCAATTTATTTTCTTTTATTATATTTACCTAACTTAATCTTTTCATTTATTATATTTACCTAATTTAATAATTTTCTTTTATTTTGCCTAATTAAAATTTTCTTCTTCTACTATAATAATATAAAAAGTCATATATAATTAGAAAGAAATATAAATTAGTTATCTTAACTAAAAAGTAAATCATTAATTAAAAAATCTTAATTATGAAAAGTATCTAAATAATTTGTATTTATAATAGGAGCTAAAATAATTCTATTCTTAGAGTTTTAAATTTAACATATAAGTAAATTATGATTTATATGCAATAATCTAAGTAGGTAACTAAATATAATTAACGAGTTCAATTTAAACATAAAGAATATAAAATTATGTAATAATAATAACTAACACATATTAATTAGACAGTAGTACAATGCAACACGGTTTGAGAATATGACATCTTTTGAATTTCTCTAAGTATGTAAGTAAACAATTATTAACATATTTAATTTAAACATTAAAATATAAAATTATAATGATTAATAGAGATTAGACACGGTTTGATAATATGATAACTTTTAAGTTTTTATAAGTAGGTACATAAAATTATTAACAAACTTACTCTTAAACAATATCATAAAAATTATTTAACAATAAAAAATAATAGCTAATAAATAGTGTTTAGACATCGGTACAAGACACAAGTTTATAATATGATATATTTTGAATTTCTTTTGATTTAAAAATTATGTAATTATCATAAATATATTATATATTTATATTTCGATTAATCCCGTATAAAACGGATGTAAAACTAGTATGTGTACGTGGGCCCTTGGAAATTTGGGGCCCTAACTAGAGCATGCTCATCATGTCATCAGGACCAACGTGATTGATCTTGCTCTTGTCAAATGAGAAATTCTATGATGCATGGACACTTCAAATTATAGTTTTTTATCATGTTGTGTTTTTCGTGTCATGTCCTATTTTACGTTATAATATGTGTATCATAAGTGTTTCCTCGTATCGTATCTCGTGTTCAATTTCCCTCTCAGTGCAACCTAGGAGAAATTCTTAGAAAACACCTTCTGATATGTTTACGTGGGTTTCTTATTGACCAACTATTTCGATTGCCTAATAACATTTCGTGCACATAATGGATTTGAGTAGACATTCCTGAAGTGTTGATCTTCATTTATCTATATCTAATAGTTTATTTAATTGGTTTTGAAGTTGAAGCAATATTCTTTCCGCTTGTTTTTTACTATTTTTAATTTTGCTCATTGAACTCATGCAAGATTTAATTGGAATCTCACCGATTAGTTATGGCTACACTCTTATCAAAATGAATTAAAGGTCATAACCCGTTTGGCTGTCAAACCCAATCCAAACCCTAATTATATTTCAACTCTCATAATCTGTCACGGTCTTCATTAAAAAATAATGAAACACCCAATATCCATGTCACTTCTCTGCATCATCTGTCTCCATCGCCGACTCTCTCACTCTCTCTCTCAATTGAACCACCAACACCATCTTCCCGGCCAAGATACACTTTTCATGTCTATTGACCAAGAAGTACTTTTATTTCTTTATTTTGATTTTTCACTGCTAGAAATCCACCACCACCATCTCTGTCGTGCGAGAAACCACTAGCATCGTTGAATTCAAATCACCAGGTAAATACCTTCTACATCAATTGTGTTTTAAATTTATTCAATTTTATTTTGACCTAATTTTAGAAAATCAAACTGATATGCTTCAGTTTGGAACTAATTACCATATTTCTTAACAATTTGTTGTTGTTGTTGTTCTAAGAAAATCTGGTCAATTTTACAACAACCAGTGAATATTGAAGGCGAGATTGTTGATTTGGAACAACATATAGGCGTAAGTCCCAATAAAGATGAAGGTGATAGAGTATTAGTTTCATAGCTGTGATGTATTGGTCTTCTAACTATACGATATTTGTTTGGTTGTTGTATGATGTTGGACTTTCTGCTAAAATATCATTGTCCCCTTATCAAACTATGTGTTATTTCTAGATAAGGTATTAGTTTTCTAGATGTGATTTATTAGTCTTCTCACTGTATGGTGTATGTTTTGTTGTTGTATGATATTGGAACTTTCACAGTAAAGTGTCACCAGTTCCTTCTCAAATTATGTATTATTATTGGATAAGATATTAGTTTTTGAGTTGTGATGTATTGGTCTTCTCACTATATGGTATCTGTTTTATTTTTGTATGATGTTGAAACTTTTCACAGTAATGCATTAGTGGCCCCGTCTCAAACTATGTTTTATTGTTAGATAAGGTATCAGTTTTCTAGCTATGATGTATTGGTCTTCTCAATGTATAATGCGTGTTTTGTTGTTGTAAGATGTTGGAACTTTCATAGCAAAGCGTTACTGACATTTCCTAGGAGAGAAATAATATCTTCTTGAATGATGAAAATATGTGATTGTAAATTTTTGTTACATCCATCAATTCAAAAGTATTTTATTTTCGTAAGCAATTGTATTAGACATTGTGTAAAAAAGTTTTTTTATCACTTGAAATGTTTATTTGGTTCTTATGTATAGTTGTTGTTGTTGTTGTTGTTGTTGTTATTTTGCAGAAGTTATATCATCAATCTCTTACAATTATTAAAATGTTGATAATTTCCCTTGATGTAGGCGATAAAGTAAATCTGTATAGTTCTCTAATTCATTTGAAAAGGAAAGAAGTTGAAGACATATATAACCCTTTTTTTTTTACAGCATATGGTTCACCAAAGTTTTCATTTTTCTCAGGTTTAAGAATTTATATTTCAGTATACTCATTTTCTAATCTTCAAAGCCTCTAAGAAGGGTCATTTCAGAAACATTCATGCCAGATGTTGGAATCTGCTCAGAGAAATCAGTATATAATTCATCGACTTTTTCGCTTTTATCAATGTGAAAACATATATAACTTGAGGAATGCTACTTGAACATTTAGTTGGACAAAAAGTTAGACAAAACCTATTAATATATCTCATAGATAAATTATATTACCTTCTTTCACTTTTTTTTTTCTTCTTTTTTCTACTTGGGTGTGTTTGACCTCATTTAGGGATAAAAATATTAATAATTAATTATATAAAAACAAAAATAATATATATTTCTTAAAATTAGATGCTAATTTTTAATATGAGTTGTTTCTTTTATCTTTCAAATTATAAAATAAATTTTTGTGTAATTATATATATTTTATTTTCTTAACTTTAAAAAAAGTTGGACAAAACCTATCAATATCTCACGAGCTGAAAAATGAATCTCCTATTAAAATAAAAAAAATAAAAAATTTAACTTTAAAAATATAAACACATTATAAAAAACATCACAATTAACTACATAAAAAAATATGTACAATTACACAAAAAATTAAAGTTAATTGTGATATTTTTTTATGTAGTTAATTGTGATATTTTTTATAATGTGTTTATATTTTTTAAGTTAAATCTTTATATAATTAATTATTATTATCTTTATCCCTGCTAGCCTAGCTTACTTGGTCACCCAAGTAGAAAAAAGAAGAAAAAAAAGTGAAAGAAGGTTTATATAATTCATCTAGAAAATATATTAATAGGTTTTGTCTAACTTTTTGTCCAACTAAATGTTCAAGTAACATTACTCATATAACTTATATTGCTACCATGCTCGTGAAATTGGGTTTAATGTTAAGAATATAACAACAATATGGAGCAACGTTGGGGTTGTGAAGGAAACATTGATATATTAGTTCCGCAACTCATAATTCTCGATTGTTTTAGTGTAATGGTAGTTGTTGATATATTGCAGTCTGTTGGTTTATTAATATTTAGTAATGTAATTGATATTTGATGGTGTTATGATATTTATTTTTAATGTTCTCTTGTTGTATCAGCACTTGTTGTTGATGTTTTGTAGGTGTATTAGTTTTTGTTAGCAAGATTATCAATTGTTTGTTGCACATGTAGTTTTGCATGCAAGAGTACGGATCTTGGTTTTTTTATGAAATAGCGCATAAATATTATGTAAAAGTAATGATTTTTGGAAAAATAAACACATGAAAAACCACAATACAAACACAAAAACTCCAAAATATAAAAGGCAATTTATTTAAAATAATCATTAATACCAATTTGAAAATCCTATATATTTAAGAAAAAGACAAGATATTCGGTACAAAAACTACTTCATTATACAGAGCCCGATACTTCATACTATAAAGTCAACACATTTCATTGAAACACACTAATACTACCCAATTAAGAAACATATACTCTGCAGTACAAAAATGGATACTTCTCAATATAAGACAAATACATAAGGATTCACAAAAATATTAGATTTCATTTGAAAAACCTAAGTATGTCGGCCCAGATCTCAACACTCACAATACATAAACCGATACTTCAGAATAAAAAAACGGATACATTTCATCAAAATGTATTAATACTTCATAGTACATGAACGAATACATCATAAAATATATACTAGTACTTCATAATAGAATACCCAGTACTTAACGCTTTATGAAGAGAAGAAAAGCAATTACTATCCATTAATAACATATATATTTCAAGAATTAAAAAAAATGAACACTCTCAATATAAGACAAATAAATAGTATTTTTAAATAGATTTGTCGTTCACTTGAAAAAATTATAAATTTTTGCCAAAAAGAAAAATCAAATTCATAGCACACAAACATACTTCTCAATAGAAAAGCTAATATCTACATTTCAAAAATCAATACTTTCCAATCGAAAAATCAATGCATTTCATCAAAACAAACTAATACTTCATATTATATAAATCGATATTTCAGAATAGAAAAATCAATACATTTCATCAACACATGTTAATGCTTTCCAATAGAAAAGCTGACACTCTTTAGTACAGGCTATGAGATTCCATAAGAGAAAAAATAATACATTTCATCAAAACTTATTAATAGTTCACAATACAAAATCTAATACTTTAAACATTGATACTTCATAATAGAAAAATCATTATATTTAATCAAAATACATTAATCAAATTTTCACCTCTTAACTAGTGGCTTCTTCCCAACCCGAGCTGGTAAAGGAGCTGTATAATTAATGAAGTTAGGGAAAATCATCGTGCACAAAAATCCCAGATGTTGGGTTTGCCTTCAAGTCTCACTATAAGAACTAATGGAGAGGCTAAAGGCATGAAACTATCAAGAAACCAATCAAATGGTAACATGAAAAGCAAATAACAAACAATGTCAAAAATTTACAGAAAAAGAAAAAAGAAAGAAAGAAAGAAAGAGACACACACCTAATTTGAAATTCACCAAATATGCTTGAAATATAGAATAGAACCAAAAGTTGTCAACAAAATATTATAAGTATTTTGAAATATGTTGTTCATCAATGACAGTCAATCTTCACCACAAACATAAGTAAAGATTTTCAAGTATGGCACTGCAGACTCCAATGACCCTTTCGAGTTTATTAGAACATTACAAGGAATGTGAGCTTATATGATAACAAGTTCAAGGTTCTAAATCAGAAATTGTAATTATCGTGTGTAAAACTGCCATATATAAAGCCCAAATAATTTACATATCAACTTCTTATTAACCACTGAGCAAGTGAGTACAACCTGTAGAATTATTATGTTTATATAGAATCCCATCGCCAAAAGCAAGCATCTTTCAGGTAAAAGAAAGTGAGAAATATGATAGAATTATTATTAATCATAAATATATGAGAGTATGCAAAGTATCCGGAAGTCCTTATCAGAAGTAATATGGTTCTCACGTGTTTGAACAGTGTCTTGCAGAGCACAAAATTCGTCTAACCTACAAAGATCAAAATTAAACTATCATGACAAAGATCACATGGGTAAACCTACTTCCTAGTGGATTCATGTACATAAAACCATCAGGACTCAGTAGTAGAATTTATAGTGGAATTAATCTATAATTTCCCAATAATGAGAGTAACTTCTTATAAGGTCATGCCAAGTACTGAATTCTTAAACTGCAAGTAACTAATTAGCTAAATAACTCCAAGTATCAAGCTCGAATTTATTGATGACACATCATTATAAGAAACTTGGATAAATCAACTCATATCCAACCATAACCAATTAGTTTCAAAATTAAAATGTCCATTAAAAAGAAATGAGCATGCTTACGTAACATATATATAAGAGAAATGTATGCAATATTAACATTATTCACACCAACATTACTAGTTTTAGGAAAAAAACGCAGAGCTACTCACTATGTGAGAACATATTGACTAACCATATATCTATTAAAAAAAGTGAACCGACCATCTTTTATGGATACAAGTTAACTAGAAAATAGTCACAAATTAATCTGGATATAAATAAATGTAAATTAGTATTAACGATTCAAGTTTGACCCCAAAATCTCTCCCAAATTGGATGTCACGTGAACCCTAGGTATGTGGATTATCTGATAAATTGACGAAATATGGAGAAAGCTCAAAATCCGTTGGTCTAGAAATGCTTCAATTGAGGCAATAGGTGGCAGCGATCTATAGTAACAACTTCAATTTTGATTCCGATTTCGACAGGTGAAAAGCATATTACAGGAAGAAAGAGAAACAAGAGAGAGAAAAGAGAGAGAAAATACGATGATGATAATAAAATCTTGGTTCAGGCCAAAAAATTATCAAAGTTGAGAACGTCTGAAACCTTGAACACCCGCCTGATCTGCCCTATAAACACAAGTTAGAAAGGACCACCGGTGGTTTTTCGGTGGAAACCTCTCCGATACTTAAGTCAATAAAGCGTTTGAGGTGTTTTTCAGGAAAAGAAGAAGGAATGCACAGAATGACATACCTTTCTCACCTTAGGGGCTGAGATATTTATAGTTTTCCTAGCAGGGACCCCTTTCTGGGATCTCGAAAGCAAAGGCCGCGAATCATGGGCCGTTGGCGTAACCATTTCCGACAAGTGGTCCCACTTGTCTCTTCCTGGGGAGTTGAAAGGCCAGGTCTTTCCTAGCACAGCTCTTTCTTCTATTTTGGGTTTAAAATAGTGACTGGCTCAGCTCCGCTTTCTCTAATGTCTTGCTCACTCCTGGGAAATCCACTCGCCAGATCTATCTCGAGCTAGTGGTCCGTGAACTGCCTTATGAGGAACTCCTCTCTGGTTCGCCTTATCTTGACCTCCCAAGAGATGAGGTTAGATCTTTCTCAGAGATGAGCCAACTACCAGCCACTACTCCCTTTAATCCAGATCTACCTATATTCCCCAGCTATTCATCTCAATAACACTAGATCAGGTCTACCCCAATCCAAGTCTGACTATTAAGGCCACATCAAATCCAAACCTGGCAGCTTCCTAATTGGTGAATCACAAGTTTGGCACTAAATCGTCGGTGGTTGACAAAAATCAATCGTAAATAGTCAGGATCAATGGATGTCTGCGACTGTAAAGCTCGTGTGATACTTCGAGTGAGTAGAATTTTTATTTTTGTTTCATTATATTGGCCACTTTCTATGTTGGCAAATTCATCAAATAAGGTACAAAAAAATCCCGATTGGGCTTCTATGCTTACGTGGCATGACTGAATAATTTATTATCATTTTTGATTTAAATTAAATTGCAAAATTAAAAAAACTGGCCCTAACTACCTAATTTACCCTCAACTTGCTTCCAACGCCACCGCCATTTTTCCCAAAACCTACCACCTTCCCCGAACTCACTGCCCGAAACTGACGATTCTCCGCCACTACCAACGCCTGTCACATACGCGGCCACCATAACCACACCTACTCAGCCGACCAAAAGCACCACCATCAACAACCTTTCTCGGCCTAAGCCCAAATAAAACCCGACAGCCCCAATCTCCGTCGTCACCACCACTATCAGAACCATCGCCACTGACGACGATAGTCCCACCTACACCACCACAAATGCGCCACCATCATGGCCATTTTTTTAACGCCACCATCCCTGACTGTTTTCATGTTCAAAATCCCTAGCGATTTTCCCAAGCCAAAACCAGTACCATTCCTGACCGTTTTCGCAACCCAAAACCACCACCACACCACCGTATTATTTCCCAAACCCAACTGTTAGAAATTGCAAAACCAGAACCACCACCGCCGTAGCCCAAACCAGTCGTTCAAACCAATCGTCGTTGTCGCGTTGTTGCCGGAAAAAGATGATGAGCCCATTTTTAAGTCGGGGCGTCGCCCTTCGTAGCTATGTCTGCCGCTGCTGTTTCCTGGTGGAGAGAAGAACCACCATGTCTGAAACCGCTTGTCGGTTTCCATCCGCCCTTCGCAGTTGTGACCTCCGCTTGCCGGTTTCCATCCGCCGGGGGATTTTCGAAGAAGGTATAGAGGATTTGCGTCGCTCGGTTTTAGAACTGTGGAAGAGAATTTCGTTGTCTCTCACCGTTGCCAGGAACTAGCCGCCTGATGCCGCCGGTTTTCAGCCGCAGATTTCTGAAATTGGGAATGAAATGGGGCTGGAGATGCATTTCTGAAATTGGGGCTGAAATAAGCGTTTCTGAAATTAGGGATGAAAGATGCGTTTTAATTTAATTGAGGGTATATTAGGTAGTTAGGGCCAATTTTTTTAATCTCGCAATTTAATTTAATAAAAAATGATAAGAAATGATTCAGTCGTGCATAGAAGTCCGATTGGGCTTTTTTGAACATTATTTAATAAATTTGTCAACTTAGAATACGTAATTTGATGATGATCAATATCACGTACCATTTTTAAAAAACAGCCAATATAATGAATCAAAAATAAAATTTTCCACTTCAAATGACTTCCAAAGCTTCAAATTGTTTGTAAATAGTTTTCCACAACGGAAACGATATTCCTTGCACTGATGACAAACTTAATATGGTGAATAATGTGGCAATTTTGAAGAGTTTAGAATTTGACAATGATCTGTCAATAGAAAGAGATAGAAATAGGAATGACTGATCGAGAGGAACGGCAAAATTATAATCATTAAAAATTATAGAATTATACCATCTGATAGGATATAGAATCAGATCATAAATAGGTATGACATGTGAAACTCATGATATGACCTGACACAAATCTTTGTGATTAGTTATTCTTTGCTAAGTACTAAAATATTATCCAAGCTTTTGTTTTTTTTACATAATAATATATTATTAATTAAAAGATATCCCACCATTACTCAACAACAGAGTCCCAATTACATTTGATCTAATCCTCTGTCCATCACATAAATAATATCGAATGATCTTTCAGTCCATCACTTTCATCTTTTTATTTAATTAATTAATATAAGGTGGGCTTCACTCACGAAATTGGGGGGGTTTACTTGTACAACTTTTGTGCATTGAATAATCGTTGATACTATTATAACTTCTGTACTGATATATGCATATAATAAATATAAAACCTCAATAATGTGTATTTAATTTCTCTCATATTTAAACATTACGAAAGTTGATGAGTCAGAAATCGGCGACGCGTCGAGTGCTGTTTGCACGCCGATTGAACGGCCGCGGTGACGTGGAGATGCACCAATTGAAGCCATCGCCTTCGACGCGCTGCCCATATTCGTCAGAAGAGCCGCCTGACTCGTCGACGGCAGCCGCCCAGTGAACTAGCGAGGCGGTGGCGGCGTTTGGCAGCGGCGGAGGCGAGGAAACGGCTGCGCTGAAGTACACCCTCGGCGAGGCGGTGGCCAAAAGGTGCAGGCGCCGCTCCGCCTCCTCTGAGAACGACGGCGGTGATGGACTGGGTCGGAATCTGGCGGTGGTGAAGGTCTGTTGCCTGACCCAACCCACGGCCTTGACGACGTCGTCGTAGGCCGCCGGGAGCGGGTTCTCCGGCGCCAGTCTTTAATTCACCGACACGACGGCGCTCCGTCGATCTTGGGCAACTGCTCGTTGTTGTTGGGAATCTCTGGGACTGTTGATTCTTATTCTTTGTCGATATATATTGTATTGTTTTGGTTGTGCCAAAATTGTAGATTTGGTTGGACGGTGGTGGCTTTGCACAGGCGGCGGCTGACTGGTGATGGTGAACGGCTCTGACTGGTTGAATCGGGTAGAGTTGAATGTTGGGCCAAATTTTTAACAACTCATGGGCTGGAGAAATGTTAAGCATTGGGCTTACTATGTGTTGGGCCAAAAAAGCAGTTTTAGTGTAGTAAAAAAGCGCTGACACAATATGAAAAAAGCACCCCTGAGATTGTCAAGCTTGTAGCACTGCCAACATATAAAAAAAACATTGCTACTTTATTATAAAAGCACTAGTTATATAGTAAAATCCAGATTCTTACTCGTAAATAGTGGTGCTTTTGTATACATCACTGTAGTGCTAAATATTATCATATGCGATGCTTTTACCGTCAAGTTTTTTAATTTAATCACATGTATTTATTTTCATGTTTTTAAACATGAAATATGTATCTAATCTCGTAGATATTGAGAATGTGATTAATTTGATATATATCTTATTTAAAACGAAAAAAAATGAGAAAGTTATAGTTTGTTGAAAATTTGAGTTTTTTTTCAATTTTTGAATTTGCCCGTAATTGTAGACGAATTTTGTGATACTTTTTGTATAAAGTCGCAGTGCCTTTTTTTCTTTATCCGTTGTGCTTTCTAAAGAGCAATGCAGTGCTCTAAGGTTTTAATTTTTCAAGTATAAATCACAATATGACTTCAACCCTTTCACTATCATTAATTTACAATCGGCGATTTCAATTTATTTTTAGCGAAATCATAATTTATACTATTAAGTTTCACTCCATAGTTTTGAAAAATGCATAGACGGGACAAAACAAGTTACTTCAAAAAAAAATAACTTCAACTCTTTCACTATCATTAATTTACAATCGGCGATTTCAATTTATTTTTAGCGAAATCATAATTTATACTATTAAGTTTCACTCCATAGTTTTGAAAAATGCATAGACGGGACAAAACAAATTACTTCAAGAAAATAACAACAGTCAGTCGTCATAAGAAATAANATGATGTTTATTTAGGATGGACATTTTATTATATTCAACCTCCTTAATTGTTTTATCAATTAATTATTTATTTAGGATGAACATTTTATTATATTCAACCTCAATTTTTTAAGAATTGTTTACTTGTTCATCCAAGTGTTTTATTCAAATAAATATTCTAAAACCGTTCTAGTTTTGTTTTTTATTGGAATATATATGAATTGAGAATAAATATTTATTTAGGATGAACATTTTATTATATTAACCTAAGATCTTAGAGTTTTTTTTATCAATTCTTTACCTATTTATTTATTTGGTTATTGAGTTAGGGATTTTATTCAAATAAATCTTTTACATATGTGTTTGTTTTTAATAGGAGAGAGCAAGGGAAATAAATCATTTAGAATATGTGTTAATTTTGTTTTTATGTTGGAATAGACTATAGGAAATTTAGTCAAATATTCAATCTGGTGGGATGGTTTTTATTTAGAATTTGTCATTTTATTTTTATGTTGGGAATAAGAAATAAAATGGAAAATTATAGGTTTATTATTATTTATTTTCAATTAGGTGGTGGGGTGGTATTTATTTAGAGTAATTTTGATTTGTACGGTTGAAATACATACATTAAGAAAAAATTATATAAAATCTTCACTAATGTCCATAGAATCTTTGGGAAAAAATTCTAAATATTTTGTAATCAATATTTTATAAAATTTCCTACTTTAAGTAATATGCTTATTAATATGGATTTAAATTATTGATTTTATCAAATACCATGATTACAGTTGTTTGGGATGTTTATATAAAAAATTAATGATTCGTTAGCTTATAAAACTCCATTTCACATCTCAATTCAATCATACACATAAATCGATCTCAAAACTAAAGTTTATATGTCAAAATCTTATTTGGTAACATTTAATGAGGGAGAGAAAAATAATATGGATAACTGTTTTTTAAAATATTATATTTTAACAAGGATAAATATATAATTAAAAAAATTAAATTAGTATGAGTAAAGAGCAGTGTTTTAAAATACGCTCAATATTTTGCGTTTATCCCAACATTGCGTAGCATAATATCGTTGTGTGTTACGTGAACTATTTGAACACGTTATTGTAATATTAAGAAAATTATTATATATATTTTTTGAGTTATTTTTAATATAAAAAAAATTTCTCGAAAATATAACTTAATATATAATATCAACAAATAAAGTATAAGCTCCAACAAATATCAAACAAAAATTAATTCATAAAATACAATAAAAAAACAAATAATATAGAATTTTCTAATAGTACATATAATAAATATCTAAGGAACAAGTAGTCAAATTGATTAGAATCATTCATCAAATAATATAAATTAAAAAATAGTATGTAAAAACCACTAATATATGGATATAAATTATTGATTTTATCAAATACGATTTGTGATGTTTTTTAAAAAACTAATGATTCCGGTAGCTTATAACTATTTTTTAAAATATTATATTTTAACAAGAATAAAGATATAATCTAAAAATAATTAGTATGAGTATTATGAGTAAATGACAGTGTTTTGCGTAGTATAATATCATTGTGTGTTACGCGAACTATTTGAACACGTTATTATAATATTAAGAAAATTATTATATATATATATATATATAAATTTTTGAGTTATTTTTAATATAAAAATAATTTTTTTTCTCAAAAATATAACTTAATATATAATATTAACAAATAAAGTATAAGTTCCAACAAATATCAAACAAAATTAATTCATAAAATACAATAAAAAACAACAAATAATACAGAATTTTCTAATAGTACATATAATAAATATCTAGGAACAAGTAGTCAAATTGATTAGAACCATTCATCAAATAATATAAATTAAAGAAATACTATGTAAAAACCACTAATATGAGACTATTTATATAAAAACACCAACCAATTACATAATATAAATTAAAAAACAGAAACACCAATCAATTACACGATATAAATTAAAAAAATTGGTGCAAATAATTATTTAAGTAAAAACATTGGTGTAAAATAATTTCTTAATCAGTCTTTACGCATTACATGATATAAATTAGAAAAATGGGTGCAAATAATTATTTAAATAAAAAATTAATTTTTTCTTAATCAGTTTTGATGCATATAAATTAGAAAAATTGGTGCAAATAATTATTGAAATAAAAAATTGGTGTCAAATAATTACTTAAACACACAGTATTAATGTAAATTAATTGTTAATTTTTATAAGGCCTTGTATCTAACAAAAGAATGATAAACGAAAAAAAAACGTTGAGGACAAATAGGAGATAGAGGGGAAGAAATAGTAAGAAAAGAAAATTATGCGAGAAAAATAAAAGAAAAATAAGAATACCAGACACATATAAAAGAAAAATCAGGCATTGAGCCACGTGGAGGAAGGAAATCACAGTTGTTTGTTTAATTAGTAATATAGAGTGGATTGGTTTTTGTACTATGATTTATTGGTTTTGTACTCAAAATTTATAAACCTCTAACCCGTGCTATCTGATGCGACCAAAAAAACTGGTGCCTCAAGAATATGGGGTACTAACCTTAAATATTAAGTCAGCGACCTGAATAGCTCTAAATACATGATCATCGACATGATTGATCTCAAGAAGACTCCTGGCGACCTGACCGATCCTGCAAAACAACACACAATGCCAAGGCAGTGGACGGCCTCGGCGTAGGCCCTCCGATACTTAGTTAGCGAGTGCGAGAGACATTCGAGAGCTCAAGATACGTAGGATATGAAATCAACTTAGAGAAAAGAGTGAGGCCTGAGTCCTCTTTATATAGATAAGAGAAATATTCTCAATCTAAGGTTCTCCTCTCCTACTATAATACCATAAATAGCACGACCGACTAAAAATTAGGATTCCTCCTGTATGCTAAGTTCCCATAAATAATAGAATTCTCGCAGAATTACCGAATTAGCCATGGGTCAATAAGCCTGTTCATAGATTTAGTCTGCTGGGATCCCACAAGACAACCCATATCCGCCCGTTAAGGCCCAAAAACCATGAGGCCTAGCACTCAACGCCGAGCTACTACTCAGCACCGAGGTATAATAGTACCTATAACATAAGAGCGTACTACCTCGTATAAGAACTTGTCACTCCTATACTTCAGGTCGCTACCACTTGGAACACCTCGCTCAACTCCCAGAAGGATTGCCATTCCTAAGAGATGAGGTTGCTTACCCTAATTTCCATAAATACCTGCATATAGCCGACGTGAATATTTGATGTCGTATCAGCTAGTCCCCCACATTCTGATTGGTTGAGGTGGGAAACCAAGTGGAATGTAATCATGCGTTGTTTAAGAAGTCAAACAGTCACAACCTTTAAGTAAACACACCACCTTTAGCCATCACATCCCCATTAAGATCATTAAATGTGTTCTTGCACCGTGTCGGACACGTGTCATTACCCTACTTCCTTGTAATATATTTAATCATGTGGGCCCAAAAATGAAAGGCCCACAATAAACCCTACCAACCTTCCCGCCCTTCGAAAACCCTTTGTGTCTTTTCAGCTTTTCCCTTGCGCCGCCCAACACGAAATACCCATTCATCCTCACTTAACCCCATTTACCCAAAACACAAACAATATACACCATTTTCTTCTGCAAAAATTTTCTCTCGTGAATTTCTGCAAAATCTGCGACGCACCAGCATTCCGTCTCAAAATCATCGATCAAGAAGATGAGTAAGTCCCCCTAATCTTTCATTATGATAATAATTGCTTTAATTTTCTTGAGAATTGCTGCGTTACTGAATATAATTTTTTGTTTCTCCCTCCACATTAATTTATTGATGATGAACAAAGTTCTTTCAAACTCCGATTCTCAAAACCCTAACCCTTCAAACCCAAACACCTCTTCTGAAACTGAGTCTATTGAAACTCCTTTAGTGTATAAGAGAAATAGGAAGAACCCTCATGCGCCCCGACCTTGTTTAAATGATGAACCAGCGGGTGATGTTAGCTGGACTGAGCTCAAAGCTCAGACTAGGGCTTATACTGAGGCTAGAGCCCTGATTGAGAACAGAGTCGAAGACCCCCCTTCAACACAACCCGTAATCGAAAATATCCCGAAGGCATCCCCATAGTCGAACCTGATATGCCTTCAACCTCCGAACACTTTCTTACCAACCCGGTTACTATAATACCCCCATCTGCTCTTGCCGACCTACCTCCTATTTCTCAAGCAACTAGAGTAGTCAGTGAGAACCCCTGGATGCTTCCCGGTCGAAGCAAACTTGAAGAATTTTAGAAAGCACTCAACCTTCCTGAAATTGCTAAAATGGTCACCCCCAACATCCGCCAAACTGATCTAGATCATCCTCCTCTCAATCACATCACAATCTTCGACGAGCTCCTCAAAGCAGGATTTAGGTTCCCCCCTCACTGGTTTTTTATTTATACTGCAAATAAGTATCGAGTCCCCCACATCCAAATGACCACTAATTCAATTAGGTTCTTATCTGGATATGTGATCTTATGTACATATTACGATGTTCAGCCCGATCCAAGATTCTTTCATTTTTGTTTTCAATAAAATATCAAAAAAGTTCCTTTTACCTCTCTGCTCGCCTCGAAAAACCGCGCTTCTTGGTGAACCCATCATCAAAAGTGCCCGACTGGAAAAACAAGTTCTTCTTCATTCATAACACCGAGACCTGTCCATTCAACACCGATCTCAAACACTATACCCCTAAACAAGTCTCACCTCTTTCTCGACAGAAACAACTTGCCCTTTATCAACAATATTTTGAACAGCTTTCTGAATTGAGTAAACGCCCCTTTAATGTGGTGAGACTCACAAATTGGGAAAGAGTCTTTTCATTTTTAGGTCTTAACTCTCGACCTATAGACCGAGCTCTTACCAGACCTGAATTCGGTAGGTCCCTTAATTGTAAATTCTTTCTCCCCACCTTTCCGTAACAAAATAGATTAACTTATCCCTTTATTTTTGCAGATAACCTCATAGAATGTTATCTCATCAAGATCTGAGGGAATAACCGTCGTCCATCCCGACTCCAGCCCGGCGGTGACATCGATGGTGCAACCTCCGAACTTTGATGTGGACAAGGAATTAGATCGTGCCATGGCTGCGAAGCACGGACAAGAGGTACCCAGCGACCCTGAAGACCGGATGCCTCTTCAAAAAAATGTGAACAAAGTCAAAAGGGTCACCCGGGAGCGAACCCCTCCGCAGCAAACACCTCCAATTTGAAAACGCCGACGTCTCCGAAAAATGCACGATGTTTCCTCGGTGAGTCCCCCGGACTGAGGGAAAATCCTGGCACAAGGCGACAGCACCAACAAGATTGAGTCCCTCCTTGAAAAGCGAGTAGTGACCCATGTAACTTGTCATTAAAATAATCTTATTCCAGTACACATAACATACTTAACAACTGATTATTTTCCCTAGTACATCTAAAACCCTTGATTTCCTCCCTATCCAGCCACATACTGACCAAAACATTGGAGAGCGACCTGCAAAAGACCGTTGATGAGATGACAACCCAAGCAGAAAAGCAAATGCAGCAGCTCTCCTTGACCCAAGTAGAATTAGATGCAGCTACACGCAAGCTGACTGCCCAGGAAGATGAGCTCAATGTGGCTAAGAGCCAATTGGAAACCATGCAGGTCGAAGCTGCCCGGCTCAGAGAACATCTGATGGAGTTGGAGGGACAAGTAAAATGAGAGCAAGAGCAGTTAGTAGGTGCAGTCCGCATAGCTCGTGATCAAGGGATTGCGGAAGGAAAAAGGGTCGGCCGAGATGAAGGGTTGATTGAAGGTCAATGCACATTCCTGAAGAGTGAAGTACGCAAGAAGTTCGTTGATACATATAGGGATACATTGCTGAATACCTTCAAGAACACGACCCTCTTTTTGGTAAGATGGGAAGAGGAGGTCGCTAGTGGGTACACTTTACCACAGAGCGAATCAAGGCTCAACTCACCGCAACCAACATCACATTTGAGCCTGATGTGAAGAGTATCCTCGACGAACTACCAGACTTCACTTTCTGGAAGGGTGACCAGGCTCACCATCCCAAAGAAAAATGGTGGATCCCGTTTAAGGGCGATGCCATCCTGCGAGCTGGTCTTAGTGCTGACCTGGAGGTTCCTCTGGAAGAACTGCTTGACCCTTCTTCATAAATCTTGCCTCTTTTAAATACTAAATTATTGTATGGAAAAAAATTATTTAGCTGCCTTGACTTAATATAGTTTTGCTTATGTTATTCATCATGCACAAGCTACCGAAAATTGGATACCGAGAAAATCCAAAAACCGGAAAGCCATATCCAACCAAAAGTAATTTAGGTCGAAATAATTTCCAACAATCAAGACTTCACTAAGCCCCCCAAATGAAATTAGGTCACACCGCTAAATCATCCATTTTATAAACCTGCCTTACTCATAATCACCCTTAAAACCCACAAAGAGTATATATTTCAATAACTCACGAACAGCATGCCATATAATCATGTACAAAAATATGTAAACCAAACATATCTTTCACCCAGAACATCCCCAGACTATGTAAGCCAAACAATGTCAAGGATATATAAAAACATGCAAATCAAGCATGTTCTTACACATAATTAAACAAACACCCAAATCCAAATGAAAACTTAGACAACCTAACAAAGCACACAAGACCAAGATATAACACCTAAAATCAAGTTATTCATGAACAAGTAAAGCAAATAAACTCATAGAAGGTGTAATTACTAAAAAAATATGTAAATCAAACATGTCTTTTTCTAAAGCATCCTAGAATATGTAAATCAAACATACTCACAGATACATTCACAAATATGTAAGAACATGTAAGTCAAACATTTTTTCACAAATAAATCCACAATATCCATGCCTAATAATTCCATCACCAATCTTCATGAGAACATCAGGATTCAACCATAAAACCATAAGAGATTCACAAAATGGCATAAAAATCCATTATTAATTATTGATGAGTACCAGCCCCTAAAAGTGTAATACGAATTCATCATCAACCTATGGAAGCATCGGCCCATGATAAATTTAGATTAAAAGTGCAACATGAATCCATCACCGACCTATAAAAGCGTTGGCCCATAAATTATAATAAGAGTGAGATAGTATAAGCCTGTCGTCCAAAGAGCTAGGCGTAATACTTCTTCAGATGACAGATATTCTAGCTTCTCGGTAAAGCTTTCCCTTGTGCATCTTTGAGCACGTATTTTCCCCCGTGTAATACCTTAATAACCTTGAATGGACTTATCCAATTTGGATCCAATTTCTTTGCAGTGAAAATTACATCAGTACTCTCCCATACTAGGTCGTTGACCTGGATGTACCTCCGTTTAACCTTTTTGTTGAAGGCTGCTTGAATCCGCTGTTTGTACCTTTCTACGTGCGCTATAGCCGTATCGAGTATTTCATATATGGTTTCGGTAGTCCCCCTCACCAGTCGTTCATTCTGCTCCACAATGAATGTCGACAGCCACTGTGAACCTCCCACTAATTCTGTCGGGATGATAGCTTCGATGCCATAGACCAAGCTAAAAGGTGATTCGTCTTTAGTAGTTCGTGGGGTAGTTTGATAAGCACATAAGACCGATGCGAGCTCCTCATGCCAAAGTCCCCCTAGTCGTAGCTTAATTCCCTGCACAATAATGTAGTTAGAAACCTCGACCTGTCCATTAGTTTGAGGATGCGCTACAGAATCAAAGTGTTGCTTCATCCCCAGCTGCTTGCACCAATCCTGAATCATCTGCCCATTAAATTGGGTTCCATTGTCTGAAACCATCACCCTTGGGACTCCATACCTGCAAAAAATACTGTTAAAAATAAAATCAAAAATATTCAGCTCGCCTATGCCCGTCACAGCCTCGGCCTCCACCCATTTTTTGAAGTAGTCCACCGCGACCACCTAGTAATTTTTGCCGCCGAGCGTTAGTGGAAAAGGCCCCATGATATCAATCCCCCATTGCGCAAAGGGTCAGAGCGAGCTCATCACCATCATATACTTCATATGCACATGGATCACCAGCGCGTGCATCTGGCATTTTCTGCAAGTCATGACAAGCTTGCCCGCCATATCCTTCATTCCTATCTAAAAGAAACCAGCTCGCAAAGTTATTCCCACCAGTGCCCTGCTCTTCGCATGATTGCCACAATAACCTTCATGTATCTCCCGTAATACTTCCATCCCTTCCTCTATCACCAAATATTTTAAATAAGGCCCAAAACGTGACCTCTTGTATAGATCTTCATTCACCAGACAAAAGCGTGCCGCCGTCCAGGCCTCCTTAGTTGGAAACTGCTCAGCTCCTGCAACCACTTTTTCGAGAGACCCCAAATTGGTGCTTGCCAATCTTCTCTTATATCAATCTCCATAACTTCTTTCTCTTTATCAGCGCTGCTATGTCCCGGTTCCATCAATGTGACCTTTCTTATGTCACAGGTACCCAATGCCCCTGCCATCCTGGCATGCTGATCAGCCCGGATATTATCATCCCGAATGTTCTAACTTAAATTCCTCAAACTGCATCACCGCCTCCTTTAGCTTCTTCAAATATTCTTGCATATGCTCTTCCCTTGCTTCAAAAGACCCATCGAACTGGCGAGCTACCAGTTTTGAGTCTGTATAGGCCTGAACCCTCTGTGCTCCCAGTTCACCAGCCATCTTTATCCCTTGCAACAACGCCTCATACTCAGCTTCATTATTAGATGCGTTAAAGCCCAGCTTGATTGCAAAATCCAAATTTTCTCCTTCCGGGCTAGTTAGGACAATACCCAGCCCAGATCCTGACACCATAGTTAATCCATCTATATGCAGTAACCACGCTTTCTGCTCCCCTTCCTGTTCACCCGTGCTCAACATCTCTTACAGAAAATCAGCTAACACTTGCACCTTAATGGCCGTTCTAGGCTAATATACCACAACATATTCGCTGATCTCTGCAGCCCACTTTACCAACCTTACTAACATATTTCGATTACTTAAAACCTGTTTGAGAGCTAGGTTAGTACGTACCTTCACCCTATGGCTCAAAAGATAGGGCCGCAACTTCTATGCCGTATAGATCAACGCAAATCCTCCTTTTTCCATCTCGAAATAATTCAGCTATGTGCCCCTTAACAGTCTGCTTATATAGTAAATGGGCTTCTGCACGCCCGCTTCCTCCTTAATGAGCACCCAACTTACTGCGGCCTCTCCAACAGATATATAAAAAATTAGGTCCTCGCCTGGCATTGGCTGGTTAGTAATGGTATCTCCGCAAGGTATTCCTTAAGTTTATCAAAAGCTTTAGTAGCTTCCTTTGTCCATTCAAAATTGGACCCCTTCCTGAGCGTTTTAAAGAAGGGAATGCCCTTTTCTGCCGACCTCGAAATGAAACGACTGAGACCTGCAATCCGACTAGTCAACACTTGTACATCGCGCACCGTGCATGGATGTGGCATCTCCTTGACAGCTCGCACTTTCTCTAGACTTACTTCGATACCCCGCTCCATCACCATATATCCTGAAAACTTCCCAGATCGCACGCCAAACGCACATTTCTTTGGATTAAGCTTCATCCTATATTGTCGCAGGATAACAAAGGCTTCCCGCAAATCTTCCACATGTGAGTCTGCTTTTTTTTCTCTTCACCAGCATATCATCTACATAAACCTCCATTGTAGACCCCAACAGATCTTTGAACATTCTACCCACCAGTCTCTGATAGGTCGCACCTTCATTCTTCAACCGAAATGGCATAGACACAAAGAAATATGTACCTGTCGAGGTGACAAAGCTCACCTTGGGTTGATCCTCCTTTGCTAGTGGGATTTTATGATACCCTTGTGATGCATCCATCATGCTTAAGACCTCGCATACGGAGGTTAAGTCGACCAACTGATCAATACGTGGCAGCAGATAATGATCCTTTGGGCATGCTTTGTTTAGGTCACGAAAGTCCACGCACATCCTCCACTTTTGTCCTAGTTTTGGAACCATCACCACATTATATAAATATTCAGGTAATTGGATTTCCTGAATATGTCCTGCCTTTAGCAATTTTTGCACCTCCTCTTCAATTACTTTATCCAGCTCTGCTCCAAAATGTCTCCTTTTTTTCTTAACAAACCATGCCTCTGGATCAGCATTCAAATGATGTTGGGCGGCCTCCGGTGATACTTCTGGAAACTCTCTATCCCCAAAAGCAAAGATGTCTCGAGACTCCTTTAATAAAACTATCAGCTCCTCCCTTATTGCCTCTGTTATTTGGGTTTCTTTTTTTGTGGTGACCTTCTTCTAACGAGATCTCCATCAATTCTTCATGTGGGCAAACAGAATTCTCCTCCTCCCTTCTTTTATTGGAGCTAAGCACTCCCTCCTGCAAATCTCCCATCCTCTCTCTCTTGTTCTCACTCATGCCTTTCCGCACGGTCATCTGATAGAATGACCTAGCAACCTTTTGTTCCGATACAACCTCACCTACCTTATCTCCCACTGGATAGTTAATACTCATGTGATAAGTAGAAGTGATCGCCTAGAACACGTTAAGAGAAGGTCGCCCTAATATCGTATTGTAAGCCGATCGTCCATGGATAATTAAGAATTTTAAATTCTTTTTTACTGGCAGCTCCCCTTTGCCCAAAACCACCGGGAGTGTTATCTCGCCCTCCGTAATGACCTACGCGCCATTAAAAGCATAGATTGGTGTATTCACTGGTTGCACCTTCGTCTCTAAGCTCATCTGTTCTAGGAAGTCCAAGTATATGATGTTAACAGAGCTTTCATTATCTACAAATATCATGCCAACCTCGTACCCCGCTATTTCGGCCTCAATTACCAGCGCATCATTATACTCTACCTGTAGACCGCGTCGTTCGTTAGGACCGAATGAGATTATTGGTCCCGATGTCGGAGGTTGCTTATTGATGACAGTGACCTCATATGATCCAGGTCGGGCTGCCTTTGTGTGTTTCTTCCTCGCATTATTCGTGTCTCCATCTGTTGGCCCTCCTGAAATCATGTTAATTCTCCCCTTGTTTCCTCCTGCTCTTCCCTGTTCATTCTATTTTCTGCCTCCTGTTGTGGTTGTCTCTCGACTTTGTTCGGTGGTGGACCCCTTGGAGGTGGGGGTGCAAGGGATGTACGGGTTCACGTGGTTCCCTATCCCTGTATGTAACCTCCTTCAAGTGCCCTGCATTAATAAGCCTTTCTATTTCTTCCCTGAGATGCCTGCATCGCTTTGTATAGTGACCATAATTATTATGAAATAAGCAAAAGAATTCAGAACTCGGGTTAGTAGGGATTTGTGTTCGATTCTCCAGTCATTTGATGTCGTTAGGTATTAAGCTCTCCATGATTGTGAACACTTTGCTTGCGAGTATGCCAAGGGTGTAAAGTCCTCCTCTCTCTAATCTTTCATATCAACCCTGGGCGGTGCTCTCCACCCGTGCTAGTGGTTAGGAGCCCGCGCACAACCCGTCGTGGTTCTCTTCTAGGTTCTGGCCTCTTAGATATGATTCGCCTAGGTTCTACTGTATCCATACCAAAATGCAATCGATGCTCCTCTTCAGCTTCCTCCACCTGTATATATTTATCACATCATTCAAGGGCCTTGTCATATGTTCGTGCAGCCTTCTTGGATAGAGATTTGTGTAGATCTTCCCTCCTTAATCCTTGATGTAACGCCCCAGCCTTCATTTCATCTATAGCTGTAGGCACTTCTAATGTTGCGTTAGTAAACCGATTGACATAGTGCTTTAAACTTTCCTCCTTCCGCTGCACCATTTTGAAAAGGGATTGTGCTGTTTTTGTGTGATGCTTAACACTAGAAATTTTCTTCAGAAAGGCTGCCCTCAATACCCGGAAGCTGGTGATTCTACCTGTTGTTAACTGATGAAACCAATCTTGTGCGATTCCTCTCAAAGTAGATAGGAAGGCCCGGCATCTCTCAGCGTCCGTATATTTATGTAATAATGCCTCATTTTCAAAAAGTTGTATGTGCCGGGTGGGGTTGGTCAACCCATGATATTGAAAATACAATGTCTTATATCCCTTTGGTAATACTACCTGTAATATGTCCTCCGGAAAGGATGCCCCTTCTCCTCTTCAAGTCTTGTGCCCGCGACCTGTCTTTGTAAAGCCAGTAACGCTTCCTACAGATCCCTGAATGCCCGAGTACCCGGTCCCACTTCACCATCCCCTCTTCCCTCATAACGCCAACCTCGACATTTGTAAGATATTTTTCGTCGTTCCTCATCCGTGAATGATTCCTCGCTTTCACTATCATTCTCCTCTGAATCGTAATGTCGACCTCGGTGTTTGCATGATTTACATTTTGATCCATCACTACCAGGTCGCCCACCTCTGGTATTATTCTCTTTACCTTTCTCTTGTTTATAACGTTGATCCTGTGACCCTCCTTCCATGCGTAGACGACCCTGGGTATGTTCATCCTCCGAAGATGAGTATTCTGCATGTCTCCACCTGATTGAGATTTTAAACAACTCGGGACCTGGTGTCCATGGGGAAGATTCCCTACTTCTTTCTTGATCGACCGTTAGTGGTCCTGGCGTGAATTCGTCATCTTTATGGTCAGTTTTTCCCTTCCCCTTGGCATCCTTAGGTGCATTGCACGCCAGAAGTTTGTCAATTTACTTTCGTTTATCTAGAGATATTAGTTCCATCAAACCTACCAAGAGCCCATTGTCAATGTAATAGGGTTTATCGTTTGGTGAATCCTAGCACTCTGTTGTTCCAACGTGGATTGACTTTCGCCTGGTGATCTTGGGAACCTCTTTCTGAGGTTCTTCCCCCGATTTTTTCGTGTCTTTCTTCCCTGGTAAAGGTGGTGGTGTGTGATTTGTAAGTATTTGTTATGTATTTGTATATGTTTCGAGTCATGTTTGAGTCTTTTTTTTCGGGTTAAGATTATGCTATTTTGAATAATTTTGCATTCTACAGATTTTTACTTAACTTTCCTGTTTCAACCCGAAAAATGACCAACATTGAGAACACCGAGAACCTTGAACACCTTCCTGATCTGCACCACAAACAAGAGTTAGAAAGGACCACCAGTGGTTTTCCGGTGGAAACCTCTACGATGCTTAAATAAGTAAGTGTTTGAGGTGTTTTTCCAGAAAGAAAGCAAGAATGCTCAAGAGAACGACATACCCCTCTCAGCCTTGGGGGATGAGATATTTATAGCTTCTCCTAGTGGGGACCCCAGTCGGGATCTCAGGAGAACATACCGCGAATCAGGGGCCGTTTGGCAACCATTTCTGACAAGTGGTCCCACTTGTCTTTCTGTTAGGAATCTAAGAGTCAGACCCTGGTTCTGACCAGGTCTTCCTTATTTCAGATCTTCATCCCTTCCGTGCTATCCCAACTTCCTAGGAGTTCAGCAAAATTCCAAGAAGCTGACCTGTCGGGATCTCATTCTTCTTTCCGCTAATGTTCCTGTCCTTCAACAGGTTAGATCTTATGAGGACGAGCTCTATTCCTAGAGGAACTGAGCCAGGTCTTTCACCAAGACCAGGCTTAATTTCTATCCTCGGAACCTCAGCTCGACTCTGCCTTTAGGCCTTCGATGATTTTCTCTGGATAGTTACGCCCAGAAGAAGCCCACATGAGCTACCCTCTCTTAATTTATCCTGACTACTTCAGGCCAGAGCTATCCCCAACCAAGTCTGGCATATGTACAGCCCTGTGAACTCCTCCCCCCCAACAGTTAGGGTAGATCAGTAATATCCCAAGACTTTTTTGCAATAAATGGGGTCATCTCGTCCTTTATGACTTCTCGTACTAGGGGAATCCCGAGATATCCGCCTGCCCAACAGCCCTAATTATTGGCATTAGTGGTGTCGGTTCGTTTTCCCAGAAATGGTCCTTATTCTTCACGTCTTCTCCGACACGTAGGTAGTGTATGGTTTGATCTAGGACGTTTGGCGCTCCACCACAAAGTACAGAGTACTGTTAGCATTAAATGCGGGAATTCCATCAAATCCCAGCTCCTCGATTTTAGTTTTTCAAATTGATCCATTTTTCCTTTTTGTCCCCCCAAAATACCTTTTCCTTTTCACTTTTCAAATTCTACTTCTCACAAATTCCTTAAGAAACCCCTCTTTTCTCTCTGCAACATTCCGGCGACTTCTGCAACTCCACCAATCTTCTTCCAATCTTTTCAAGCACTTATTACCAGGTATCCTTTCTTCCTTCACGCAATCTTTAATTATGTCAATTTCTTCTTCCCGAACCAACTCTGCCAGGGAGGATTCATCGGGGGAAACTCCAGTGAACTCCACCTCTACTGTAAACCTTTCCTCAGCCGATTCCTACGCGACGGCTTCGGCAAGAGGGCCTCCGGCAGTCCCACCCCCTTCTTCCTCCGATAACCTGGCCTCTATAGTTAGTAACCAAACTCTTAGGGATATTCGTGCCAAATTCCCTATTTCCGACGCATTTTCCTTTACCAATCCGGCGCCCGCCGAGAGGGTATCTTCGCCCCCCGCCGGTCACCTTACCTTTTACGTAGATCAATTCTATGCGGGACTAAGCTTGCCTGTCCATCCTTTTGTACAATCTATTTCCAGATTGTATCACATCCCTGTTCAACAATTCTTGCCTAATGCCTTTCGTGTTATGGCCGGATTTCATCTGGCGGCCCAATACGCCGGGATCACCCCTACGGCCCAACTTTTCTCTTCTATGTTTCAGGCCAAAAGCACCTCGGGTTTTTTCTACCTTTCTGGGCGAGCTGATGTCCATTTCTTAACAGGTCTTCCCACATCTCACAAGGCCTGGAAGAAGAAGTTCTTCTTCGTCCAGAGCTCGGGGGACTGGGGTTTTCCAACCGAACCCATCAGCTTTTTGCATCCCCAAGCGCGCTTATCTCGAAGCCATAGGTCGTTAGATCTGGACGAAAAAATTGCCCTCCTGAACCAAAACCCTTTCAACCTGTCCAAACTTCTCAAACCAAAGCTCCTAAACTTCTTTAACAATCAACGAGAGCACGGGCCTCTACCACCTCGTATCGGTATATTCTTGAGATGATCTGTTTTCCTCTTTTCCTAGTATTATTTTTTTTTTCTTTCTTTTTTTATTTTTTTTAATACTTCATTCTTTCATTTTCAGCAATCATGATCCAAGCACGCCTGGCTTCCAAAGTGGAAAAATCTGCAAGAGGGAGTCAGAGAAGCCCTCTGGGCGAATCCTCCAGAGCTTTCCCCACCTCAGCAGGGGTTGTCCCGCCAACCGCTCTCCCCAGTCAGCCCCAAGAGCAAAATCAAGCATCCATTCCCTCGGGGTCAGCGAGAGGGAATGCAGAGCCAATAGGGAGAGCTGCTCCCGAGCAGGAGGCTCCTTCTCTGGTAGCCCTACTTCCATCCAATCCCAAGGATGGACAACAGCTACAGAGGAGGAAAAGGAGAAGAGAGGGGCCTGGGGACGTCCCCCGAGGTGAATCCCCAAGTTCCCCCCTATCCGAATCAGACCTTCTTCAACAGGTCTGTGTTAGATTGCCCTGGCGAAGTAGCCAGACAGTTCATGATGGGACCGGCCCCTACGGCTGACCTCCATTCGGTAGAGAAAATGTCTGATCCAGAGCTGCTGAAATCGTACTGCGAGGCGGAGGCACAGGTAAAATATCTATCATTCGCTGTGACTTACCTCCCGAGAATTTTGTTCACACTCCTCCTTTTCTTTTTCTAGGCGGTGGTGTTCAGAGCTGACCTTCTAGCCCGTGCTCGCGGCTCTCTACTTCAGGCAGACCTGAAGAGGGAGATTGAAATTTTGAAAAAACAGAAGCAGGAGCTCCTGGCTAAGAACCATGGCCTCAGTGGAGATCTAGATCTACTCCACGCAGAACTAACTGGGACCAAAGCAGCTTTGGCAGCGTCGCAAGAGTCTGACGCCAGGAAACATGCTCAGATAGTCCTCTTGGAGCAAGAGATAAAAGATCTCAAGGAGAAGGTCCGGGCGGCTAGAGCTGAGGGTGAGGTGGATGGAGAAGCTAAGGGTCTCTCAGAAGGTGAGGCAAGGAGGAGGCTCGGGTTCCTGAATTCCGAGGAAGGCCTGCGCTTAATCCAAATGACTCGAGCAACCACACGCCGGGCCTTCCTGGGATCAATCAAATTGTACGATCTCCTGGTGCCTGAGGCAGAGATCTTTTTCCTCCTTGGCGTGGATGCTCATGCCAAGTGGGTATTCGAGAACCCTTTGCTGCCCTTTAACCGAGAAGCACCCATCACATGCGCGCCTGAGCCTACTTCGTTTGTTCATGTTGCCGAAGACGACCGCTTGCACTCGCTGGATGACATGGCCTTTGCCGAACACATCCGCCAAACTTTCTGCTTTTCCAGTTCGACCTCTTCTCCACCCCCCGATCAATCGTTGGCAATGGTTGTAGCAAATTCTCCAATTTTCGCCAACCTGGGTGACTTGCAAGAGCCCACGCAGTTTGCAAAGGACTTTGTCGAGGCGTCCCAGACTCCAGATCAGGCGTGAAGAAGAGCTGAGGCCCGCCTATTTTGCTTTTCTTTAACTTAGCTTTGTCTAAACAGATCTGTAGGTTGTGGCTTGTGTGGATGATCTTTTCTATTTTGTTTACCAGAATATCTTTGTACTGAACTCTTTTGATCAATGAAAAATGTGTTTTGTCTTATTGTGACCTTTGGCCTTCTAGGGTTTCCTGGCTTTCCGGAAACCCTAGTACTTTTTATTCCCTGGCACGTGCTTGTCTTCTTTATAAACACGTATATGCATGCTTCATTATTTCATCAATCATCTGAAAAATGTCTTCTTCTCCTTTGATCGAAGAACTCAATACGGTGAAGAGAAAAACATCTCCCTAGTTGTGGAGAATTTCAAGCTTTCCGATCAACTGGTCGTGCTCAAGGAAAAAGTTGGTTATCTCTATCGGCTTTTGGAGAGGAAACGTCAGAAGAAACGTTTCTACAAAAGAGAGTGGACTGAACTCCGGCAAGTTAACCGCCAACTCCAGGAGGAGAAGGCGGATCTAGCCGAATCTGTGAATCGGCTGACCGTCGCTACCGGCGAAGCTCATGCCCTCGCCGATCGATCTGACAAATATCGTCGTCGCTTGCATGAGACCGAGCGTGAGCTCTGGCGAGCTCGCCGAGCTCTGGCTTCAGATCGGAGGTCTTCTCACAGCTAGATACCTTAGCTTTATTTTCACTGTTTCCTGCAATTTTATGTAATCAAAGTTGCCAACCTTTTCTGAAAGGTGTGGGCAACCAGCGTTTTTGTATTGTGCAATAATATATGAATTTCATGAGTTCTTTCTCAATACCGCTCAGATAATCTATTAATCAATTTTTTGCCTGCTCCCAATCGTACAATTCATGCATATATTCGTGTTAACAGTTAAGCATTTACCTCTTAAGGTTTTATACCTTAGCCAGGTCCAGCACATTCGCACATTTCAGCTGACAAACAGGTCAGGCTCGTATGCATAGCAGAAACCTTCGTGAGTCATTTTGCTAATTTTGAAATCCAGATCAAGAAATCAATGCGTGTATCTTCTAGTTAGCCTGAGTTAATGCTGACTACCTAGTCAGGCGAATTGAGGCGTTCGCTTTTAGCCTATGTTAACCTGCACTTACAATCAGGTCAGGCAAAATCGAGGACATCCGTCCTTAGCCAATCCTGGCTTATACTGACAATCAGGTCAGGCAAAATCGAGGACATCCGTCCTTAGCCAATCCTGGCTTATACTGACAATCAGGTCAGGCAAAAATCGAGGACATCCGTCCTTAGCCAATCCTGGCTTATACTGACAATCAGGTCAGGCAAAATCAAGGACATCCGTCCTTAGCCAATTCTGGCTTATACTGACAATCAAGTCAGGCAAAATCAAGGACATCCGTCCTTAGCCAATCCTGGCTTAAAACACGTACTTCAAGTTTTAGATTCATAGGGAGAAACCTGCAATTTTATTCAATCAAATTAATTAATAGGAGTTAAAAAATTATAATTATGTATAAAATTTTCGTGAGTTAGCGATATTCCAAGCGCGGGGGATCTCTGTCCCATCAAGCTCTTCCAACATGTAAGCTCCTCCAGCCAGAACTTGGGTGACCCGGAGGGGTCCTTGCCACGTGGCGTCTAGCTTTTCCTTGGTCTGTCCCAAATCAGCCTTCTTAAGAACCAGGTCTCCCACTTGGAAACGCCTCTCTCGCACTGTTTTATTATAGGCAACTCTAATTCGCCCTCGCACATGTTCCATTCGCACCGCCGCTTGGTCTCTCCTCTCCTCAACTAAATCCAGAGCATCTTGGATCAATGTCTCGTTCTGAGCTTGATCATAACTCTGTACCCTATGAGTTTCTAAACTGATCTCCGCAGGTACTACAGCATCCATGCCATATACAAGACTGAAGGGGGTCTCGCCCGTGCTTTCCTTGGGATTTGTGCGATACGCCCAAAGTACCGCACTCAGCTCTTCCACCCATTTCCCTCCAGACCTTTCCAATCRTGACTTAAGTCCTTGGACAAGAATGCGGTTAGTCACCTCGACCTGACCATTCGCTTGCGGGTGGTACACGGACGTAACATGATGTTGTATTTTCATTTTGAAATACCAAGCCTTAATTCTGGCCCCCGTAAATTGGGTGTCGTTGTCCGATATTATCACCCTTGGTATGCCAAAACGACAAACAATATTTTTCCATATGAATCCCATTATTGCCTCTTCTGTTATTTTTGTCAGAGCTTCCGCCTCAACCCATTTACTAAAATAGTCTATAGCTACAATCAAGAATCTTTTCTGAGCTGGAGCCATCGGGAATGGGCCGACCAGGTCGATTCCCCATTTCGCAAAAGGGCAGGGGGAGCTCATTGTTAACAGTTCTTCCGCAGGCTGATGGATCAAAGGAGCCATTTTCTGACACTTTTCACATTTTCGCACGAAGACCTCAGCCTCCTTCCTCAATAAAGGCCAAAAATAACCAGCCCTTAACACCTTACTAGCTAGAGCTCTGGCCCCCATGTGATTGCCGCAACACCCTTCATGAATCTCACGCAGTACCAGAGCTCCTTCTTCTTGACTCAGGCATTTCAATAAGGGCTGGCCAAATCCTCGCTTAAATAGTTATCCCTTAATTAGGCAAAACCTGGCAGCCCTAGGTCGTATTTTTGCCGTCTCCTTCCTATCCTCCGGCAAGACCTCTTGTTCTAAGTATGCCTTTATAGGAGAGCGCCAGTCCTCCCCTTCAATGATTGAGCATACCTGTTCTTTTCAAAATTCTCCGTCCGCCTGTAGTAGAGTAATCACTCTTTCTTGACAATCCGCAGCCGAGCTGGCCACCTTTGCCAAGAAATCAGCTCTTCCATTTTCCTCTCTAGGGATATGCAGGACCGTTAGGCTTTTCATACCTATAGCGAGCTCTCTATACCTGGCCAAATATCTCTATATATTTTCTTCTCTTGTTTCAAACTCTCCACTGATCTGCTTGCAAACAAGCTGAGAATCTACCCTGGCGCACACTTGTTCTGCACCCAGGTCTTTTGCCATCTGAATTCCTCTTAGAAGGGCCTCATACTCAGCAGCGTTATTAGAAAATGTTGTGCTCAGCCGAATGGAGAACTCAGTGGATGTGCCTGCTGGTTCCGTTAAAATAATTCCAGCTCCACAGCCCTGGTTACAGACAGAGCCATCCGTGAAAATCGTCCATTCCTTCATCTCTCCCGGAGGACCGGTCATTTCTTGCATGAAATCAGCTAAGGCCTGGGCTTTAATTGTCGTTCTGGCCTCAAAGCTAATATCAAATTCGCTTAGCTCTATTATCCACTTGACCAGTCTCCCCGACGCCTCTGGCTTATCCATGACGGCTTTCAACGGCAGGTTCGTCCGTACGACTATACTATGTGAGAGGAAATATGGGCGCAATTTCCGGGCTGTGCCTACTAGAGCTAGTACTGCCCGCTCTACCTCTACATACCTCRCTYCRGCATCGTGTAAGACCTTACTCCAGTAGTAGACTGGTTTCTGTACCTTTCCTTCTTCTCGAATCAAGACAGAGCTAACTGCTTGCTGTCCGACCGATAGGTACAAGAGAAGGGGTTCTCCTAGAACAGGCTTTGTTAGCAAGGTCATGCCAGCCAAGTGTTCTTTCAAGATTTTAAACGCATCTTCACATTCTCTAGTCCACTCAAAACGGGCTTTTTTATGCAAAGCTTGGAAGAAAGGAAGGCTCTTCTCTGCCGAGCGTGAGACAAATCGGCTCAAGGCATTAATACGTCCTGTTAAACACTGCATTTCTTTAACATTCCTGGGTGCCTGCATCTCCATAATTCCTCGTACCTTTTTCGGGTTGGCCTCAATCCCCCTCTCCGTAACCATGTACCCAAGGAACTTGCCAGCTCTTACCCCAAACGCGCATTTTTTAGGGTAAAGCTTCATTCGGTATTTTCTCAGTGTAACAAAGGTCTCTTTCTGATCATTCACATGGGAGGTTGCCTTGATGCTCTTGACTAGCATATCATCCACGTATACCTCCATGTTTCTCCCAAGCTGGTTTTTAAACATTTTATCTGCTAACCTCTGGTATGTGGCGCCGGCATTCTTTAGCCCGAAAGGCATGACCACATAACAGTAGGTACCCTTCGGGGTGATAAAACTGACTCTCTTCCAATCCTCTTTCGCCAGCCTGATCTGATGGTAACCCTGCGAGGCGTCCATCATACTTAGGAGCTCACATCCAGTAGTGGAATCAACTAATTGATCAATCCTCGGAAGTGGTTAGTGATCTTTCGGACAAGCTCGGTTAAGGTCACGGAAATCAATGCACATTCTCCAATCTTCTTGGGTTTTGGGAACTAATACAGCATTGGAGAGCCATTCTGGGAATTGGATTTCCTGGATATGCTTGGCATTAAGTAAATTTTCCACCTCTGCTTCAATTATGGCCTCTTTCTCAGGTCCGAAATTCCGCTTCTTCTGCTTTACCGGCTTCACATCTAGGCTGATGTTTAGGCGATGCTCCATCACTTCCGGATCAATCCCCACTAAATCCTGAGGAGACCATGCAAACACATCCGCATTCTCTCTTAATAAAGCTACCAAGGCTGTCAAGACTTCCGGGCTAAGCGTCGTCCCTACGCGGAGAACTCTACTCTCATCACCCAGAACGACCTCTACAAGCATCAATCCTTCTTCACCTCGAGCCTGAACTGTCCGTGGCTGCTCTATCCGAGCCTTCTTGCTCTGCCTCTCATCCTCAGTATTCCACCGAATACACTCAACATACATCTGTCGCGATGCATATTGATCTCCTCTCACCTCTTCAGTTCCATCTTCGGTGGGGTATTTCATCTTCATGTGAAAAACCGAGATTACATCTTGGAATTGACTTAGGGAGGGTCGGCCAAGCATGACATTGTAAGAGGATAGCGCATCTACAACCAAGAAACAAACCATCCTTGTCACCCTATAAGGCTCTTCCCCTAGGGTGACGAGGAGCCTGACCGCTCCCATTGGTTTCAGGGCTCCCCCTGCAAAGCCGACTAGAGAGGTAGTCACCTCCTCTAGCTCCACATCTAATTTCAATTGTCGGAAACAATCATAAAACAGGATGTCGGCAGAACTTCCGGTGTCCACAAAGATCCGTCACACATTATAATTGGCGATCGTTGCCGTTATAACCAGAGCATCCATGTGCGGGGCCAAAATGCCATCAACATCTTCTGACCCGAAACAGATGTTAGGGGTAGAGGTCATTTGTCCCACATCGCGCGATTTTCGAACTAAGTCTTTCGCAGCTCTGACATAACTGTGCTGCGTCCTCTTGGAATGCTCCTCCAGCTCTCCTCCAGTGATCATCTGGATTTCCCCATGAATGACTTGGGCTTGATCATCCCGTCTCCCATCAGAGCGGCTTCTATCCTGGTCTTTCTTGCCCTGGTTAAGCCTGTCATAGCCCTTGTTGCCAGACCTGGCCTCTTCTCTCCTCATACGGGCGTACTCCTTTAGGTGCCCAGCCTGAACCATTCTTTCTAGTTCGTCTTTCAGATGCGTACACTCATCGGTATTGTGTCCATATTCGTTATGGAAACGACAGAATCGATCAGATCTTTCTTTCCTAGGCTTCTGTGAGTACGTCTTGGGCCATTTCAGCTATGGATGCCTCTCTATTGCCTGCAGAATTTCGCCTTGCAGCATCGCCAAAGGGGTATATCTGTCGAAACGAGGTCTCCCTCCAGACAGATCTGGTCTGGGCTTCTTCACTGCTGCCCTTTCATCTCTATCATACCTTTCCCTCTTCTTCTCTCCCTCCTCTTTGATTTTCAAAGCTTCTTCCAAATGGATATACTTTTTCGCTCTCTCCAAGAGCTCTCCAAATTTCAAAGCTGGTTTCACCACCAGCGATTGGAAAAATTCTCCTCTCCTCAGGCCCTGTGCCAGAGCCTTTACCAACAGCTCTTCTGACGCAGAAGGTACCTCTAACTTAGCCGTTGTGAACCTATTGATGTAGGCACGCAGGCTTTCGTTCTCTTTCTGCTTCAGGCTGAAAAGTTCAAGCGGCATTTTCTGGTACTTCCTGCAGCTTGTGAACTGGTGCAGGAAGGCCGAACTGAATTCGTTAAAGTTACTGATAGAACGAGGCGGTAACTGGCTAAACCAGAGCTTCACCGACTTAGTAAAAGTCATTAGGAAGACCCGGCACATGACAGCGTCTGAAAATTTATGTAGAGCTGCCGCGATCTCGAAGCGACTGAGATGGTCCCACGGATCCATGGTTCCATTATACTCAAAGCCCAAGGGGCGATATGAAGCTGGTACGTCATCACGCATGACCTCCTCGGTGAAAGGAGTGCCCCGCCATGCTGGCACGGCACCAGCATTCGTCAGTTTTCTCTTGAATTCTCGCACCTCTTTTTGCAAACTCTGTATCTGTTCAGCCAGACCTGGGTTAGTCTGGCTTGAAGTCTCGCTGTCGGAGGTGGAGAAGTGCTCTTCCCTGTCTTGTAGAGGAGCTCGATCCGCGTCCTGTCCTCGTAATGGTTCAGTTCCCACCACCGGGACAGTTCGTGCTGGTGGCGTGTTGGATGGCGGCGGCGCCATCTCCGCAAACTTCCTTTCCACCACCGTCTCCACGGCTTTGCCGACGAGCTCCGAGAGCTGCAAAAGGAAGGACTCGTTAAATGAACCACCAGTAGTTGGCACGGATCTACTGAGTGGGGGTGACGTAGCGCCTGGCACGGCCGCTGCCGATGGTGCTGTCTCTCCTGGACCCATCGCCGACGTATCTGTCGATCTGGGCATTCCCCAAGCTTGGCGGAACTAGGGGTTCCGCCAAGATCTCCCACCAAGTTCCGCCGTAAACCGTCTGAAGCCATGAAATAAAAAGAAAACCTCACGCCTTAGCTTGATCGCCTTCCCACAGACGGCGCCAATTGTTTCAACCCGAAAAATAACCAACGTTGAGAACACCTGGAACCTTGAACACCTTCCTGATCTGCACCACAAACAAGAGTTAGAAAGGACCATCGGTGGTTTTCCGGTGGAAACCTCTCCGATACTTAAATCAGTAAGTGTTTGAGGTGTTTTTCCAGAAAGAAAGCAAGAATGCTCAAGAGAATGACATACCCCTCTCAGCCTTGGGGGCTGAGATATTTATAGCTTCTCCTAGTGGGGACCCCAGCCGGGATCTCAGAGCACATTCCGCGAATCAGGGGCCGTTTGGCAACCATTTCTGACAAGTGGTCCCACTTGTCTTTCTGTTGGGAATCTAAGAGTCAGACCCTGGTTCTGACCAGGTCTTCTTTATTTCAGATCTTCATCCCTTCAGTGCTATCCCAACTTCCTAGGAGTTCAGCAAAATTCCAAGAAGCTGACCTGTCGGGATCTCATTCTTCTTTCCGCTAATGTTCCTGTCCTTCAACAGGTTAGATCTTATGAGGACGAGCTCTATTCCTAGAGGAACTGAGCCAGGTCTTTCACCAAGACCAGGCTTAATTTCTATCCTCGGAACCTCAGCTCGACTCTGCCTTTAGGCCTTCAATGATTCTCTGGATAGTTACGCCCAGAAAAAGCCCACATGAGCTACCCTCTCTTAGTTTATCCTGACTACTTCAGGCCACAGCTACCCCCAACCAGGTCTGGCATATGTACAGCCCTATCATTTCCGATTTCACAATCATTAATTGATCCTTTTGAGATAATTTCTGTATTTTCTCATGCAGCTAGGTCGCTCGACGAGTCTGAAATTTCAAGAGGACTAAGCTCATAAGCCGTTACGAGAATCAAGAGACAAGGACGAGAAAGTCAGCGCCGAGAAGTAGACACAAGGACACTCATCCGGTCGGATGGATCTGACATCCGACCGGATTGACCTATGAACTCACAACCGGTCGAATGGATCTGACATCCGTCCAGACTAAAACCACTGGACTCACAACCGGTCGGATGGATCTGACATCCAACTAAATTGGCTGACAAAGACCCCAATTCGGTCAGATTCTTCAGACCATCCAGTCGGATGCAAGCATTACAAACTCGGATTTTCAAAAGATTTCCAGTTACGCAGGCATTAAAGGGGGATTTTTACTACAAAAATAGGAGAGGCATCTGACAAGGATGACATCTTTGATCTTTTGGAGATCTTGGACACATCTCTTTCATATCATCTACCATTAGGAATGATTCTTGATACACTAGAGCCCTCACGGAAATTCGATACGAGTTCGATTGGTTCTTGTTCGTATAGCATTCTCATCTTGATAAAAGCAGTAATCCGAGGTTCGTAACAAGTTTCCGGATTCATTGCATAATGTATCTCTTCTTCGGAATCGCTGGAGATAGTGTAGCTTTCACTTTTCGTGTTGATCAATCTTTAGCTCGGTTTCAGGAATCTCTAAACTCTGTTTCTAATTTGTAGATGTGGATTTTTCAGTTTGTTACCTTTTATTTGGAATTGGAATATGGTGGATTGTTTTGAATTTTTGTGAATAAATTTGTTTACATGCTAAGCTTTGTGTTGGTTAATTCAGTTAATAATAATCTAGCTTTCATTAGAGTTTTAGTTTGGTAATTATTCTTGCTAAACTCATAGTTTGTTAATGCCTTTCATATGTTCGATTAAATGCATGAATGATAATCGGTAGTTTAATTTTCTCGTTAAGTTTTAAATAGATTATAAATTAGTTTATAAATTCATTGTTAAATTCTTGTATAGAGATTGACACTCTCGTTAAAAGATTAGTTTAAAATTCTATTTTGTTAAAACAATCAACTCAAAAATCCCTTTCGATCATGTGTTAGAATTAGAACTTTTGATTTTCTTTATAATAAAAATTGTCAACTCCGTAATTCCACTCCTCGAGAGAATCGACTCGGTTCAAAATGCCAGTCTACAGTGACCCCATTCTCTTGTGGGTGAACTTGTTTTCAAAACATAGATGCGCATTGTTTGACTTGGTTTTAATTTTGAAAGCACAAATCGTTCGACTCAAAATTTGGCGACATTGTCGGGGAGTGAAAAAGGTGTTGACAAAGTTTATTCGTGTTAATCTTTTATGTTTGATATATGTATAATTATTTTTGTGTGCCACTCGATGCGTTGATGTTGTTTATTGTTGATGAAAGGCCATAGAAGCCTCAGAGGTGAACTGAACCCATTCATAAATAGTATCGAACGAGTAAGGAGACCGAGACAACTCTTTCCTTCCCTCGACAGGAATCCATTCGAATCAGCCCCAGCTACCATGTTAATCACTCCACATTATGACGGTCGAGGAGCCAAAGGAAGAGGTGTAAGAACAAATGATGGTCAAGGGAGAGGGAACGACAGCCGCACTCCCCCTCGCGATCAACAGTACGGCATGTCACCCGACGATGACATGCACGTAAGAAATCAACAAAACGACGTCCGGGATGAAGACCCGTAAATGTTTTCTCTGATTGATAAACTAGAGAACAATCAAGACGAGGGACAGAGAGGACCCAAGATCCTTGATGACAGAAACAACAGGGTGCCCCAGCCCCAAGACAACTGTCGAGTCATGATGCCAGAAAATCCAATCGACGATCCTCCAATCAACCGAACACCACAGCATTTCTAGAACTGAAAAGAGGCCCGAGCCTTCAATGCTTGGGCAAATTAGGAGTTTGAGCACAACCACGTTGATAATGGTGGGCCCCAGCCCCAAAACAACCAGTGGAACCACCACGACTTTGAGAACTGGGAGCGAGAACCGAGTTTTTTCCGAAACAGGGAAGAGGAGAGACCGTACCGTGCTTGGTAGGGAGGAAATGACCGAAATGACATATACGATGATGAGGATTACTGACATTACGAGGATGACCAATATTATGAAATCGTGAAGATCACGATGGAAGAAGAAACTTCGAGAGACAATCTAATCTTGGTGGGGGACGAGCCCCACGATATCCGAATGAGCGTCAACAGAGCGACCTTGTGTGCCCAACCATCAGGTCGTTCAGCTCAGCCATAGTCTTAGGCCTCGTAGCCCGAGACTACGAATTGATGTCCAATCATGTTAACCAGTTGCCCGGTTTTTATGACATGCCAAACGAAGACCCTCTTGACTTCATTCGAGAATTCTACGCCTCGGTGTCCAGAATTCCAACTCGTGGGTTAACTAAAGGACAACTCAGAATGAGGTTCTTTCCGAGCACCCTGAAGGATAAAGTAAAGCGGTGGCTTCTGTTGTTGCAGCCCAATCCCCTGACCAATTGGGATTTGGTTTACAAGAAGTTTGTGGGCAAGTTTTACTCAGCCTAAATGACGGCGAAGTTGAGAAGAGATATTACCAACTTTGAGCAATTAGACGGGGAATCTTTCCACGAGGAGTGTGAACGTTACAAGGGGATACTTCATGCATGCCCACATCATAATACAGTGCCAAAATGGTCAACAACTACTTCCATGAGGTCTTGTTGCCAATCTATAAGCAACAAGTGGAGTTAAAGGCCGGTGGTTTTGAAGACTTGACCGCAAGGGAAGCATGGGATCTTTTTGAGCGAATGGGTGAGAATTCGCAACAGACGAGCTCCCGGCCAAGAAAAGTTAAAGGGAATGAAGTGTCAACTTCTCGGGAGGAGAATGATAAGATTGAGGAGCTCACGAAGCAAGTGGCATTGTTGAGAAACATGATGAAGTAAGAGGAGGAGTTATCACAACAGTCACACGAAATGTGTGGTATTTGCGGAGCATTCGGGCATGGTGCAAATGCGTTTCAGGTAACGTTTGACGAGGATGAGGAAGAAGATGTGAACGCCGTTCAGAATTTTCAGCCCAACAATAAATTGGGCCAAAAGTTCACCAAAAACTATGATCCCTATTCGAATACGTACAATCCAGGGTTCCGAGATCATCCGAACTTCAAATATGGTCCGGGAAATCCAAATCATGTGTCAATGCCGAAGCAGACAGATCCTCGGTATCTATCACCACCTCCCCCGAATAGAATTCAAGGAGGTCTGAGTAACTACAATCCTAACAAAGGCCAAGTGAACTATCAACAACGCCCTCCGCAAGGGGCAAATAATTCAGGCCAACAACAATACCAAGCTCCGCAAAAACAACAAGCTTCACCTCCATTGAATCCCAATGAAATGTTACGATTGTGGTGACAGCGACAAGAGTTCAAAACCTTACGCAACTGAGAAGAGACTCTTCGCACCATCGAGGAAAATAAGCATACTAAGAAACAAATGGACAAGTTGGAGATAATGGTGGGACAAGTCTCCGCATCCTCATCAAAGCTCGTAACTGACCCCGGGAAGCTGCCTAGTCAACCCGAACAATCAATATCAATACACGTACTCCAAGGAGGAAATGAATTTGATAATGGGGTCGAAGGATTGGAAGAAGAAGAGATTGAGGACAACCCGATCTCGGAAGGAGAAGAGGCAAGTGCTGATGTGCCACCCTTAAACGGCAAAAAGGCGGCAATTGAGGGGATTCACAAATCTAAAAATAGATACATTCCAGGTTCTTTTACTTGGAACTTCCTGCCTAAGGGAGTAAATTTAAACAAGGGAAGAATAGCCAAGGCATCCGGCCGGATGAGCCAAGAATCCAGCCAGATTACACTGACAAAAGAGGTGCCCAGTCAAGAATCCGATCGGATTGGAAGATAGAAGAAAATGTTCAACCAGACGGACGAGAAAATCCGGTCGGATAGAAGAATTATGGATCCATCAGACAACTCATCCAACCGGATTGATGGAAAGAATTGGTCGAATGACAAAAAATCTGCACTCATCCGACCGGACGGGCGAGAGTATCCGGTCGGACAACAAGATAGAAGCTTTATCCGATCGGACTGGTACTGGTATCCGGTCGGATCCCATTCTTGAGCAGGGGGATTCCAGCCATATTAAGCCTCAACGAGTCATTCGAGACTTTGTTCCATTTCTAAGTCATCTTAAGCCTGCAAGGGAGAATAAGAAGTTCATGGAGATCTACAACATGTTAAAAAACGTGAACGTTGACCTTCCACTACTCGATGTGATCAAAGTGATGTCGGCATACGTAAAGTTCTTCAAAGAGATCGCATCAAAAGATAGACAGTTGGAAACAAATGAATGAATTGTGTCGGCAAAGGAAGAAAATGCCATAGCTAACAAGCAGTATAGCCGAAAGTAAGTGATCTCGGGAGTGTTTGAATCACGATGACTCTAGGAGATGGGCAAAAGGCGCGGGTAATGTCGATCTGGGGGCAGGGATCAACTTGATGCCCTAAGCCCTATACAAACAACTCGATCTTGGAGAAATGAAGCCAGCAAGCATGCGAATTCAACTAGTTGACGCTCGTGACATACCTGCTGGGGGTGGTCGAAGACGTTCAGGTGAAAGTCGGCTCATTAATAGTCTCCATGGATTTTATAATTCTAGACATCGGAGAAGTGGCCCACGAAAGCAGGGAGCATACAGTTCTCTTGGGTCGACCATTCATGGAATCCTCACATACCATAATTGACGTGCGTCAAGGAAAAATAACACTGTTTGGATTTGACAAGTCAGTGACGTTCTCACTCAAAGACACCCAGAATGCTCCATCACCTCCTTCGAGTTCCGATTGCTCTTATCTCAAATCTGTGGACCAATGCATGAAGGAGTTATACGTTGTCGTGCCATTAGAAGAGGTGAACGTCGAGGACGATGATTTTGATCCAAACGCGGAGAAGGTGGTCGATTTATTTCGAATCGAAGACGAAGAGGGAGGATATCGTGCAAAATTGTATCCTGGAAGGCCCAATCTCAAGCAAGATCGTGAAGTTGTGCCATTAAGCGATCCACCTCAAAACGTCTAAAATTCAAACGAGGTATCGTCGAGCAAAAGACGTTAAAAGTTGCACTTCTTGGGAGGTAACCCATGTTTTCGTCATTTTTGTCCATAGTTTTGTTTGATTTTTCGTTTTTCTCTTTATTTTTGTACATATTTTTGTGTGTGATAAATTGGAGTTGGATAGATGTGATATATGGTGTGTTAAGTGTGCAGGAATTGATCAAGTAGCCCCAAACAATCAGGTCGGATCGGAGGAGAATCCGGTCGGATAAAACACATTGTAGCAACATCTGACCGGATTGGCATATGGACCGTTCGGACAAAGCCATTTGGAGTACCATCCGACAGGATTGGAGCATATGTCCGATCGGACCAAACACACTGTCCTACCATCCGACCGGATTAGAGCAAGAGTCCGGTCGGATTAGCTTTTTGGAGAACCATCCGACCGGATTGGTGATAGTGACCGGTCGGATGAGACACATTGTATTACCATCCGACCGGATGACAGACACATCCGACCGGACATCGCTACAGTTTTATATAAAACCGTCCCCCATATGCAGATCTTCTTCACCAAACATAATATTCCTCCCCAAAAATGTGAAAGAAAGGTAAAATCCCGATCTTCCAACCTCTCAACAACTGAATATTCTCAACCACCATGCTTACACCCGACCGGAGAACTCGACTCAAGGTATAAAGGTTTAAACCTGAACTTATTTGATTTGTTGGGATAAGTTGCAGGGAAATAGAAGGAGGATTGTTGGTTTCAAGCAATTGAGCAAGTTTGGGGGTTTAATTTGAGACGCACAATAGGTGCTCGACGATTTGTCCGAGAGAATTCGTGCCTAAATTTTTCAAGTTTTCGCATTTACTATACATCTGGTTCTCGACAATATCGAGGAAAGAACACAAGTAAGGGCAAGGGAGTGAGCCGGGGAAGAGGACCGAGCGATACTGGGGGAGGCTTAGCACCATTTCGCCTGCAGGACGAGGGCGAGATTAAGCTTTACAAATCTCTGATCACACGGGATGTTTACGCCCCCCACCACATCAATATAGCCTTTTAGATGGAAAAGGACAAACAAGGAGACAGGACTGCTGAAAGTTTTCTGTCAGGAATCAAGAAGCTTGACTTGGAAATGTGGGCTAATATTAAGGCAGCTGACCACCGAACACTAATGCTCGAGTTCTTCACAACCTTTAAATCCCTCGCCGATGGTTCTTTCAATTTCAGGATCTGTGACCGTCCACTCCACACCACCAACGCCGACCTCAACGTGATTTTTGGCATCAATCGAGACGCGGATGAATCGGTCCAACATGAAGAATAAAATAAAAAAGGCGTGTTGGACCAAACTCAATGGAGCACAACCAGAACCAGAATGTTGTTTCAATTCCACTTCTCTTCGATCCCACGCTACATACTTGACGTACAAGTTCCTCGTCCAAGTCTTTTTGGGCAAAGAGGACCTCACGAGAATATCGTTGGCCGAGTTACAATCAATGTGGATTGCGTTCCACTGAGGCGACGCAAACCTTTACCCACTCCTCACAGCGGCCATCGAAAACATGCAGTGAGTGCACGAAAAGAAGTCATCAAAACTTACACTGGGAACCTTCATCACCGAGCTCGCCTGATTCCATAATTATGAGCCCTACGACGATGACGTCACATATCCGAGCGTGCCGATGCAAGTCAAGAGTCGGATGTACAATGGGAAAATTATGACAATCCATTCTTTCTTGGGGTACATCGACAGGGAAAGGGTTGAGGCTGAAGATGACGAAGAGAGCGACAAGGAGGATTATGGCGAGGGTGGTCAGAATGAGAATGTCGAGCATGTTGAGCACGGAGATTACGGAGAGGGTTTCGAGTATGGCGGATATGGAGGATGATACAACGGAGGATACTACAACACTGGGAATACCTACAAGAGTGGGTCGAGCGACTACCAATATTACTCCGACGTGAAGTGGAGGCAGACGCAGGACTTCCAGATGAGCGTCATGGAGCAAATGAGGCGATTGAGCCTCAATCAAGAGAGTTATGCGAGGGATGCTAGGAAAAACGCGTGGGAGGCACGCGAGGATGCTCGGGAGAATGCACGAGCCCAGCACGAGGAAGCTAGGTCATCCCAGAACACCTTGGCGAGATTGGACACTAACATCGCCGAAACATATCAAGATCTTGCGCGGTTGAACAACAATGTCGAGGCTAATAACAATTACCTTGTATCCATTGAAGTACGTCTTATGTGACTCGAGCAGCACCTTCCATTCCCCTATGGAAGACATAGATCAATAGGCGGGCCCGTGCCCCAGTTGTATCAATTTCTATCCGAACTCTTATTTTTCATTTGTAGTGAATTGTGTTATTTTGATTGTTCTGTTATGTGTGGTGTGCTTGAGTGTCTGTATTAACTATTTAACTAAACTATTCGCATGTTATTTGGTTCGACTTATTTTTCTATCCCCATATGTTGATTCGTACGATAGCAATGCGAATGTTGCTTAATTTTTAGGTTAATGTTATGCTCATGACTCGATAAGGTGCTTTGAGAAAGTCTCTAAAGTTGCATGTGTACATTTGGGTTTTGGAAATGACGATAGACACATATAAAACCCATTTCCGGCCTTATTCAAAATAAAAACCCACTATAATGGAGAGCTTTATTCAGAGATGAGAGCTTATTTTATTATTGGTCTATTGAGTGACAATTGCAGGGTGGGAATTAGTAGAGTTAAAAAAAAAAAGAAAAAGGTGCTTAAGTGTCTTTAAGAGCATCTATATATA
>BMAC01000931.1:253479-311152 GCA_014905375.1 Phtheirospermum japonicum
AGTCTTATGACTAATGTTAATGTTCCACGTTTGATCATTTAGAGGGTGGTCCATTTTGGTTATATTTTTGCTATATCTTTGCCTCCATGTTGTCTAAACTGGGTGACCATTGTTTCTGTCTCTGGAAAGATTTTGTAAGTTCTTCAGACTATTTTGAGTCCAAAAGTTGCCATTCGATCAGACTGTTTGAGTCCTATTAATTTTCAATTCAATGAATTTGGGCGCGGTTATGGTTAATTAAAGTGGCCACTAGCGTATATTATCTTACCCCTGTTGGCAATTGTTTTGAACTCGTGTTTGCATTGCAGTGAGGCCCCTACCTTTTTTGTTTTCTTTTTTACTTGTGCATATGTGGAGATTTGATTACTGAATAAAATGACAAATATATTGGTATGTAATATTAATAGCAGAGCACGAGCATGGTTCTTGCTGCTTTTAACCAATGTTGTTAAATGGCGGTTATGGCGTGGCGGATGTTTGCCTAACCACCATGGCCAATTTGTGATTATGGCGGTGCCTTATGGCGCTATGGCGGGATTTTGGCTCACCGCCATAGTCTTATGACTAATGTTAATGTTCCACGTTTGATCATTTAGAGGGTGGTCCATTTTGGTTATATTTTTGCTATATCTTTGCCTCCATGTTGTCTAAACTGGGTGACCATTGTTTCTGTCTCTGGAAAGATTTTGTAAGTTCTTCAGACTATTTTGAGTCCAAAAGTTGCCATTCGATCAGACTGTTTGAGTCCTATTAATTTTCAATTCAATGAATTTGGGCGCGGTTATGGTTAATTAAAGTGGCCACTAGCGTATATTATCTTACCCCTGTTGGCAATTGTTTTGAACTCGTGTTTGCATTGCAGTGAGGCCCCTACCTTTTTTGTTTTCTTTTTTACTTGTGCATATGTGGAGATTTGATTACTGAATAAAATGACAAATATATTGGTATGTAATATTAATAGCAGAGCACGAGCATGGTTCTTGCTGCTTTTAACCAATGTTGTTAAATGGCGGTTATGGCGTGGCGGATGTTTGCCTAACCACCATGGCCAATTTGTGATTATGGCGGTGCCTTATGGCGCTATGGCGGGATTTTGGCTCACCGCCATAGTCTTATGACTAATGTTAATGTTCCACGTTTGATCATTTAGAGGGTGGTCCATTTTGGTTATATTTTTGCTATATCTTTGCCTCCATGTTGTCTAAACTGGGTGACCATTGTTTCTGTCTCTGGAAAGATTTTGTAAGTTCTTCAGACTATTTTGAGTCCAAAAGTTGCCATTCGATCAGACTGTTTGAGTCCTATTAATTTTCAATTCAATGAATTTGGGCGCGGTTATGGTTAATTAAAGTGGCCACTAGCGTATATTATCTTACCCCTGTTGGCAATTGTTTTGAACTCGTGTTTGCATTGCAGTGAGGCCCCTACCTTTTTTGTTTTCTTTTTTACTTGTGCATATGTGGAGATTTGATTACTGAATAAAATGACAAATATATTGGTATGTAATATTAATAGCAGAGCACGAGCATGGTTCTTGCTGCTTTTAACCAATGTTGTTAAATGGCGGTTATGGCGTGGCGGATGTTTGCCTAACCACCATGGCCAATTTGTGATTATGGCGGTGCCTTATGGCGCTATGGCGGGATTTTGGCTCACCGCCATTTTCTACTTCAGCAGTTGTATTCTCGGTTTTCTGCTCTGTATCCTCCTTCCTTTCCTCACTCTCAGTTTCTTTCTTTTCTACTTCAGCAGTTGTACTCTCGGTTTTCTCCTCCGTGTCTTCCTTCCTTTCCTCACTCTCAGTTTCTTTCTTGTCCACTTCTGCAGATGTATTCTCAGTTTTCTCCTTGGAGTCCTCCTTCATTTCCTCACTCTTGGTTTCTTTCTTTTCTTCTTCTGCAGCTGCGTTCTCGGTCTTCTCCTCGATGTCTTTCTCCATTTCCTCACTCTTGGTTTTATTCTCTTCTTCTTCTGCAGTTTTATCCTCGGTTTTCTCATTGGTGTCTTTCTCCATTTCCTCACTCTTGGTTTCCTTCTTTTCTACTTCTGCAGCCTCATGCTTTTCTCCATCAGCTTTGGTTTCTTCCATACATTCTTCTTTTGCAACATTCTCATCCTCCATCTTTTCCTCATTTTCCTTGCTTTTGCTGACTTCTTGTTTGTCCACATCCATATCCCGAGACTCAGCTTTCACATCATCTCTTTTATCCTCTTCCATTTCATTTACTCCATCGTGCTGCTCCCCTTTTTTATTCGCCGTTGCTTCAGTCATTTTTCCAATCCCATCATCTTTCTTCACCTCAGCCTTCCCATTTCCCACAGACTCAGGCTTCTCAGACACATCTCCCTCACCCATAACAGCTCAAACTGAAGTGTGTGAGTTCAGCAAAGGCAAAATATTTTCCTGACCACAGCACACTCTCTCTATTAGAAGAAGCTAGATACATCCTCGTAATAACGTCCCCATATATAGATTGGAGAGTGAATGGATAAGTAGCAACAGCAAGCTATGAGCAGGAATATATAACATATATGGACAATTGGCATTAAAATATCCTTCAACTTTATTCAAACGTTTGCACCCTAACACAGCGCACAAAGTTAAAGAAATGTGTGCTTACACACGGAGACTCTACATGCCCTAAGAAGATCTACATGATCACTACCACAGTCACTAGCTCAGCAATACAGACAAAAAATATACTTGGAAAGCAAAATTAAACGTGAAGACGGAGCAAAACATAGCAAAAGCTTGAAATTTCTTAAGAAGAGAAACAAAACCCTAACTTATAAAGATACTAAATTTAACATATAATCTACGATGAGAGCAAAAAACAAAACTTGATTGAAGTTCTAGAAACTGAAAATCCAATCAAGTGTGACAAAATTGAAACTTACAACGGAGAATAGAAGGCTGATTCCGAGGTTTACTGGCTTATTTCGAAGCTCACTTCGCAATGAAACGACTTTAGAGTTAGCCTTTTCTTTTCTCTCTCTCTATCTCTAAGTTTCTGTTTTGAACTAACCCCAGCGGGGGGCTCTGTTTTATATCGCGGACATCAAATCCGGATGTTAAATCCAGTTTAATGCCACATCGGATCGCGAAGAGACTGGGCGGAATTCTAAAGCTGGGCATGTGTTAAACGGCTGAGATCTGTTTCGAGGGGGAGTATATATAATGGACCGAGAAGATTTGACAAAATTTTGAATACAACCAGGGCTCCCGTTGATGGACGGTACATAAGTAAGAAATTGTAAGAAATAATCTTATACTTAGAATTTGATCCGCACTGCGTTGCGGGGACAGTATACCATGAATTCAAGTGCACTTTATAAGATGCGTATACCATGAACTCAAGTGCACCTTATAAAATGCACCTGTAATTTAATTTATCATCGTATATAACTGGTACATATCATCACATATAATAAGTAAATATCATCAAATGCACCTGTAATTTAATATTTAATTTATCATCGTATATAACTGGTACATATCATCACATATAATAAGTAAATATCATCAAATGCACCTGTAATTTAATTTATCATCGTATATAACTGGTACATATCATCACATATAATAAGTAAATATCATCAAATATAACTGGTACATATCATTACAAGTAATTGAAATTCTAAATCTAAAATTTAAAATTCTAAAATTAAAAAAATAAACCTAAAACAAAAAACTAAACCCTAAAAATGGAAAATTAATCCCTAAAATAAAAAACTAAACCCTAAAATTGAATATTAAACTCTAAATCCTAAATTTCTATCGCATGTCATCACATATAACTGACACATATCATCACATATAACTGGCAGAATGATAGAAATAAAATGAAAATTAAATTAAAAAATAAAAAACTAAATCTTAAAATGAAATATTAAACCCTAAAAATGAAAAACTAAACCCTAAAATGTAAAACTAAACCCTAAAATGGAAAAGTAAACCCTAAACTCTAAATTTTTGACACATATCATCACGTATAACTACCATATATCATCACGTATAACTGTCAGATATCATCACGTATAACTATCAGATATCATCACGTAAAACAGGGTGCACCTTGACACATATCGTCACGTATAACTACCATATATCATCACGTATAACTGTCAGATATCATCACGTATAACTATCAGATATCATCACGTAAAATAGGGTGCACCTAGCAAGGTGCACCCAGGTCCACCTAATAAATTGCCTTGCAAGACAAATTTATATTTAATAATTTTTAAATTAATTTATAAGATGTTAGATAAAAATGAAAAATATAAAAGAGTTGTATACCTTTATTAATAATTACTTCTGTTAATTATGTTATCATTGATTCACTCTCATAATCAGAAATTTAGATGTTGAATTTTAATTACTTGTATTATATAAAAATAATATTATTAGATTAGGTGTTCTGAAATAATAACTCTTTATATAATATAATATTCTTTTACCTATATAAATATTTATTAATAATATTTCATCTTAAAATTTGAGTTTTATTTATTTACTTGAGAATTATATTATAAATTAAAAATAAAAAATACATTCCAAATATAGTAAAAAGAACCAAACATTAAAAGACCAAAAAAAATACGATTTAAATAAAAATATTCAATGATAAGTTTTATGGCTGCCAACTAAGGACAAAAATCTCAAATAAGAATTTAAAATATGAAACGGAAAAACAAAAAAGAAAGAAAAATGAATTTCATTCTTAGAACAAAAGATTCGTGATGACGGAATTTAATGATTTGTGAAGAGAAATATAAAGTAAATTACAAAAAAAGAATTAAAAAAAATACATTCTTTAAATAAATATAATTATTATTTTTAATATGCTAAGAATAAAAATACTATAATTTAAAATGTAATTTAATGAAGAAATAAAATTACACTAATGAATTAGATTTTGTAAAACTCAATTTTTTTGCTAAAACAATAATCAATCACAACTTTGACCATAAATTAGTACAACATATAAAGATAGTTATAATTTAGAAAATAAAATTATACTAATTGATTTGATCTTTAAAGTAACTTTTTTTATATAAGATTTATTAAAAATAAAATCAAAAAAGAAAAAAAGAAAATAAATCAAAAGAAAAAAAAAAGAAATAGAAAATAAAAAAGTGCCAAATGGCCTGCCCAAAAACTGGCAGATCATCTATAATATATAGGTATAGATGGTCAAATGATAAAATAATACTCATTATTTTTTTAGTAATTTTTATTTCAATTTCTCTGCATATAATTATTTATTTTATCCGGTTTGTACTCTCTTTTATTTTCAATTCGTTTCATTCTTACTTAAAATTGTTATATCTTCTTCTTTCCCATATTTTTTTTTGGATACCATTGTCTTTTTTTATTTTGATTTCAACACCAATAAAGCGGCAATCCTTACCATCATTGCCACCACTTGCCATCATCAGCTGCCGCTCTACTCAATCGGCGCCGCCACCTCCACTGCTCTTCGCCACCCAATCAGATCTAATGTGGCGAAGATGAGGAGCATCTGACGGTCGTCGATGATTCGATTTCGGCCTCCACCATTACTTTTCGCTGTCCAATTGGATCTTTTATATGATAATCAGGTTATCTACCTAGGTTATGTCATTGTTACTGGTACGCTACGGAAAATTAACCACCATAGTCCACCTTGATGCACCCTAAAAAGAAGATCCTACATCTAAAAATGGGTTAGAAAGGGAGCACCAGAGGATTTAACGCACTCCAATGCCTAAGTCAGCTCTTTTAATAATGAAAAAAAATATGAAAATGGAAGAGAAAAGGTGATGTTACCTCCTCTAACCCTAGCTTGAGACATTTATACTAGGGGTTAGTTAGGATCCCTGAGATCTCGGAATAATTACCCATGAATCCAGGGCCGTTGTGGCCACTAAGATTTCCCTGAAAAGTTCCCGGTATGTTCAGTCCTTTCGAGGTTGGACTGAGCAAAACCATAATCACCTTTGCTTAGGAATGACCTTCGAACCTTCTGATGTCATAATCTCTTTATGCTTTTACCTCTTCTATTTGTTCTCACCACTCTCTTCCTTATCATGTTCAAACGTGTCTCACTATCTTAATTTCGACTTTCCCCCCTTTAAGTCGTGATTGATCAGGTTGTTAGTTAGTTTGGCCTTTTTGAAGTTAGTAATAGCCCACATATGATTTTAGAGTCATTTTGTTGGAGCAGTTTGGCTCTACCTATCCAGATCAATTCTATCCTCCTTTTTCATTCCGCTTAATTTATTTAATTATTCATATGAAATCAGTTGTCCTGATGAACCAAAGCTAGTTAGGATTCTACCTAGTCATTGGAACTTGAGCTAGAGCTCCTGTCCTTCCTCAATCCTTTCCTGAGCCTTTCTCATCACCTTGGCTCAGCTCTGTCGAGTCATTTTAGGTTATATCAACCACTCCCCCCCGACCCACCCACCCATCGGTTAAGTTGAACTAAACATGTTCAGTTCTACCGCTGGGATCCTGTGCCTTTTCATTTTCTTGCCTCTTCATATCTTATACCCTTATGACTTTTGATATGACAACTATTATCTTCCATCTACTTTATCTTCCCAATTCCATAGGTATCCCACTTTATATATCCCTTTTCCATTTATCCTAGAAAGTACTTCCAAGATATCATTTTTCCAACTTTTCCCTCATTAGAACTTTTCTTTAAAAATAAGGTATTTTCTTCTAATTAATAATATCTTCTTCTTTCAAATTGGGCTCTCAGTCAGAAGTGTCCCCATTTTTTCTCTGGAAGAACAAATTATATAAGCCAAGGCTATCGCTCTGATACCGTTGCCTCGAACCTTCATGACAGATCTTTGGAGGTTTAAAAAGAGATTATCAAGTTCCTGAGAATCTTCAGTTAACAAGACCAGGCTCTCTCGATAGGGCATCACAACCTCCCCGTGGATTTCTAACCTTCTTCGTTGGTCAGTTTTATGGTGGCTTCCGTTTACCCCTTCATCCCTTCTTACTAGAGGCTTCTAAAATCAACCACATTCATGTGCATCAATTCGTACCCAAAGCCTTTAGGTTAATGGTAGGGTTTTGGTTAGCATCAAAACACTAAAAAGTCTCGCCCCTCTGTTCAACTATTTCACTCACTTTACCAAGCAAAAGGTTCTTCTCCCAACTTCTTCTATTTATCAGCTCCACCGGATATGAGATTTCTTACTAGGTATCCCTCTTATAAAAAGGCTTGGAAGAAGAATATATTTCTTCACTCATTGTTTTAGTGTTTGGGGTTTCCCCGTGTTTCTATGTTAGATCTCCTTGCACAATCTTCCTTGAGACATCACCAAACGAGCTTTCTCTCGTTCACTTGATCCATGGTTACTTAAGGAAGATCAGGTGTACTGGAACTTTCGGCCTAGATGCTTTTGAGAAATGGTCTTCCTCTAAGAATCCTTCAGACGTTCTTGATTATAAAGTCCCCTTAGATGATCACCCCCCCCGAGCCCATGAATCGAACTTTCCGCACCTACTTTTATAAATATGTTTGTCAAATGTTTAAGTTTGCTCGCATGAGTACGAGGTCACTCGTAGGTTGGTAAGCTGACTTGAGTCGAATCTCTCGATAAACTGATAATCGAAATTTTGGATGTTCGTTTAGTCACAATATCACACAAGAACATGTATAATTGGGATTTTTGAATTTATAAACTACGAATTAAAAGCAAGAACAATTATTAAAAACTAATTAAACTAATTAAATTATATTAACTAAGAAACTAGGGTTTAAAATCTAGACTATTTGAAACTAAGAACTAGGGTTTTAGAAATTGAAGAACAACTAATTAGCATGAATAAATTACTACTCTGATTACCAAGCATGAATATACGAAACGAAATTAAAAAGCGAAAGATTATGATCTATATTAACTATGAAACCCAAAGCATCCAAGAATCAATAGTCCAAGATCCAAAAAGAAAGAGCAAATTATCTAGAATCTAGAATTAACTAAGAAAAAATCTAAAAAGCAATAAAAGGTTTAGAGTACTTATTAGATCTAAAAAGCGGTAAATCTCCAGCTATTTCGGAGAAAAGAAAGTGGATCTCAATCAAAGAACGAATCACAAACGAAGGAAAGGAGCTTGAGAACTTGTGATCTTGGATCTACAATCTCGATCTTATATCTACGTAACGGAGGGTGGAAACGGATTCTCTCTGCATCTCAGAACCCTAGGAAAGTGTAAAGCATACCCTATATGAAGTATGAAAGGGTATAAATAGGTTTTCCAAAAGTTAGAATAGGAAATTTCCATAAAAATCCTGATTCTGGGTCGGCGTCGACGTGCATCGATCGACGGGAATCGCGTCGACATCGTTCCAGAATTACATCGGTCATGTGCGTCGATCGACAGAGTATGGATCGACGTGGACAAAGACTTTTGTTGATGGGTTGTCGATCGACACGTGCGGCTCCAGTGCGTCGATCGACGACCTCTACTTTGCGGCTCGTTTAATGATAAGTTTGCTACTTCTTCACCAATTTGCTTGTTCTTATCTCTCAGTCCTTGCAAAGGCTTGCGAGCTTAATCTTTTAAGTCCTGAGCATCTCTTCTACTTAGCTATATGGGTAAAAATAGAGAATAATCACCCAATTGTATCATTAATGATCAAAAAATGGTAAAATAAGCTGGAGATACAAAAATGATTCGAACTTTCCGCACCTACATTTTAAATATAACTTTGTCAAATCTTGAATGCTCGCTCGCAAGAGTATGAGGTCACTCGTAAGTTGGCAAGTTGAACCGAGTCGATTCTCTCAAGGAAAACTAATCGGAGGTTCCTTTTGTGTTTGATTTTCACGAATAACAAAATAAACGAAAAACTAATATAAACACTTGGGAACAAGACTTTGATTTAAACGATGAACAAGGAAATTATAAACTTTGACTCGAAAACTTTCCCCTCGTCTTTCTCATAAATTGGAAATGGGGCATTGTATTTTCCCGAGATGTCCTTCCATTTTCCTGCCCGTGACATATTTTCCAATTTGGATGGAAAGGGGTTGAAAGAAGGAGGAAAATTTAAGCTTGGACTCTTTGAGGACTTTTATCGAACACGTGGTGTGTGTGTTTCAAAAGTAGATAATTTGAGAATTTCTTGAATCCCAAGAACTCCAAAACTCAACAATCAAAAATTAATCGTCCCAAGGTATGGTTCAAGCGAATTACCTCAAAGAATAAGCTTGAAAATGGAATCTTTGCCGGAATTATACCACCCCCTCCCTTTTTGCCCAAGTTAGAGAGAAATTGAAGAAATTAGAAAGGAAGTAATTGGTGTTTGTGACTTCTAGGAGTTAGTTGGATGTGGTAGATAATTACCGGAGAATGGAAGGTTTCGCCAGAATTTGGTATGAATTGTTGGAAAGCTGATGTTGGAATTGAAGGAAACAAGAAGAAGAAGAAGAAGAAGAAGAGGGAATTTTGTGAGTGTTGTGATGGGTATGGGAGGAAAAAGGATAAGCTTTGTCCATGGGTTATGATTTTCTGGTCGGGTTGGGTTATAAAAATCCGCATTTAAGTCATGAAACAGGTCAGTTTTGGGTTCGCGTCGACGGGCGTCGATCGATGGAATTGTGTCGACGCCGACAGAGAGTTTATCAACAAGGGCATCGACCGACGTGGAGTAAATTGACGTAGGTAGAGAGTGGCATCGGTGTGAGCATCGAAAATGTTGTCGGTCGACGCCGTCAGCTTAGGGGCGTTGACGCTGCATCGACGCACACGTCGATCGACGACTGTTTTCCCGCGCTTCATTTTTCGCTCGATTGACCAAAGTTCTTTAGCGAGAATTCCTCCAACTGTTCCAAACACAGAGGAAAACACGACAAATCACAAAAAAATAAAGAAAAGTGAGAGAGAAAAATACAAAAAAAATGTAAAAGGATAAAAAATCTCAGGTTGCCTCCCGATAAGCACATCATTTAACGTCGCTTGCTCGATGAGAGTGGTGGCGATCAATTTTCAGTCTGAGGTAGATCTCCTAACTCCACCACTTCATGAGCTTGAGACTTCATAATCAAATTTTCGTTGGGCTCGAGGGAAACGTGTTTTAGATAACTAGTAATGATCTCAACTCTACTCTCAGCTCGAGCTCGGGTGCATTAGAGATCTCGCACAATTTAACATCGATTTTTTCGAGGCCAACTTCAATTTCATGAAAATAAATCCCAAGTAATTCCGCTACTTCCTCCCCACTCAGAAAATCTTCGTCATCCTCGAGGTCTAACTCGTCCAAAATAGTAATGCTTTTAAGCTCAGGGATGCAAGACTCAATCGGATCAACAAACAAAACTTCTCTCACATGAATGAAGAAGGAATATTATTGATATCTTTCAGTGAAAATGTTACCGATTCGCCAAGAACTGACATAGTCATCCTACCCTTATTCACATCTATCACTGCATGAGAAGTAGACATAAACGGGCGACCCAACAAAATCGTATGGTCTTTGCTTTCATTCGTCACCTCACCAACATCTAAAACAAAAAATCAACCAGAACTATTAATTCACCAATTTGCACAAAAACATCCTCAACAATACCCAACGATTGCCTGATCGATCGATCCACTAATTGGAGTCGCATGGAGGTTGGTTTCATCATCCAAGATCAAATTTCTTATAGAGAGAATATGGCATCAAATTAATACCGGCACTAATACCTCACGCTGTCTGCCCATTCCTAAGCAAAATAGTGATGTAAGGCTCCCAGGATCTTTTTCTTTTGGGGGCAACAGTTTCTTGAAAAGCGCACTAACCTCATTTGTCAACTCCACTCGCTGGTTTACCGCCAAACGCCTATCTCTCATGGCAAGATCCTTGAAAGACTTCACATATGCTGGCATCGTCTTTATCACATCCAAAAGAGGAAGGTTAATACTCACATTCTTCAGAAAATTATAAAGCTCCATGAACTTTTTATTTTATTTAGTCGAACGTAGGCGACTTGGGAATGGAACTCGATCGGTAATCGGGGGTGTTGCCTGTGCTAGCCGCGACTTCAAGGATTGACTGGGATTGTCAACTTGCGTCTGAATAGGGATATGGTTTGGAATTGTCCCCTTAATGGATCTCAGAACATCGCGATTTTGTGACTTATGCATTTGATCCACTAGTGTAGTTGCACCTTCTTTTTGTGGAACTGGCGTCGGAATAGGGGCCACCGCTTCTCTTTCCTCCTCTTGATCGACTACACCATTATCAATAGCTAAGGCCTGCTCTGTTTGACTTGGCAGCTTGTCCTTCTCTTTAAACAATTTTACCATAGAAGCTGCCAATTGACACATCACTGTCTCCATGTTCTTCATATTTCTAGAAAGGTCATTTACCTGCATAGGTAATTTCTCCATGTTATTCATATTCTTAGAAAGGTCATTTACCTGCACAGTCAATTGTGCAAGCCCGTCTCGATTACAAATCGTCTCAGTCACTTGATTTTGCTGTCAAACCAACAACTGATCGTTTGGTTGAACCGGATTAAGTGCTTGACCCTTCGTAGGATATTTGTTTAGTGGGGGAGGTGCTAGGTATTGAGGATCCGTTTTCTTGGGCATTGGAACATAGTTAGGGTTTCCAGGGCCTTGAAATTCGGATGATCGCGGAATCCGGGATTGTATGTATTTGAGAAGGGATCGTAGTTCTTGGTGAACTTCTGGCCCGAATTTTTGTTTTGCTAAAAGTTTTGTACGACGTTCACCTCCTCGTCCCCGTCTTCGTCAAACTTTACCTGACATATGTTTGCTCCATGCCCAAATGCTCCACAAATTCTACACGTTTCGTGTGAAGGTCGCGACGGTTCCTTCTTGCTTCATCAAGCTAGTCAACAAGGCAACTTGCTTCATGAGTTTCTCAATCTTATCATTATCCTCTTGGGAAGTTGACACTTAGTTCACCCTGATCTTCCTAGGTCGGGAGCTCGTCTGCTACGACTTTGCACTCATTATCTCAAATAAATCCCATGCTTCTTCTGCGGTTAAGTCTCCGAAATCACAGGCTTTTGCTTCCACTTGTTGCTTATAGGTCGGCAACAAACCCTCATGAAAATAGTTATTGACCATTTTGGGACTATTGTTATGATGCGGGCAAGCTTGGAGGATCCCCTTATAGCGTTCTCACGCTTCGTGGAACAATTAAATGTCCAATTGCTTGAAGTTGGTAATTTCTCTTCTCAACTTCGCCGTCGTTTGGGCCGAGTAAAACCTGCCCATGAATTTCTTGTAAACCATATCCCAATGGGTTAGGGAGTTAGGTTTCAATGATAGATGTCACCACTTCGCCATTTTCTTCAGACTGCTTGGGAAGTACCTCATTCTAAGTTGCCCTTCATTTAGTCCCAGAGTTGGCAATTCGGACACTGCTACGTAGAATTCTCGAATGAAATTGAGCGGGTCTTCGTTTGGAATGCTGTAGAAAACGGCTAGCTGGATAACATCATTAGACTTCAAATCGTAGTCTCGTGCTGCGGGACCTAAGACTATGGCTGAGCTGTATGGACCGATGATTGGGCACACAAGGTCGCCTTGTCGGCGCTCGTCCCCCATCAGAATTCGCATGTCCTTTGTAGTCTTCCCGATCCTCATAATATCGATCATCTTCCTAATATTCATTATTCTCATCCTCAGATACATTGTTATGGGCATTTTCATTCTGCCAAGCATGGTACCGTCGCCCTTCTCCTCTATTTCGGAAACGATGCGGTTCTCTCTCCCGATTCCTATTTGCATTATTCCATTGGTTGTGTTGGGGGCAGGGGCCCGTCGTTACCAACTTGGTTGCGCCCAAACTCCTGATTTTCCCAAGCATTGTAGGCTCGGGCTTTTCCCCAGTTCCGAAAGTGCTGTAGTGGTGGGTTGATAGGATTTCCTGGCAACAAGATTTGCCGGTTGTTTTGGGGCTGAGGCCCCCTGTTATTCGCATCTTCGAGGATCTCGAGTCCTCCCTGTTCCATGCCTTGGTTGTTCACTTGGTTGTGCTCCTGGTTTTTCTCTTGGTTTTCAATAGGATAAAAAATTAGCGGGTCTTCATCCCGGACATCGTTCTGTTGGTCTCCCACGTGCATGTCATTGTCCAATGGCATGTCGTATGGTGGATTACGAGGAGGAGTGCGGTTATCATTTCCTCTCCCTCGGCCACCATTTGTTCTTCCTCCTCTTACTCCAGTTCCTCGGCCACCATTAAGTGGATTGTTTGACATGATGGCTGGGATTACTTCAGATGGATTCCCGTCATAAGAAAGAAAGGGTTGTCTCGGTCTCCCTACTCGTTCGATGCTGTTAATAAATGTGGTAAGCTCACCTTTTAAGCTTCTACGACCTTGCATCAACAACAAACATCAACGCATCGAGTGGCAAACCAAGAACAATTATACAAATAGGCGGATAAAAAAAGTAATATGAACAAACATCTTCATAACCTTTGCCAACTCCCCGGCAACGGCGCCAAAATCTTAAATCGAACTATTCACACCTAGTTTTATAAATATGTTCGTCAAACGTTTAAGTTCGCCCCCAAGAGTACGAGGTCACTCATAGGTTGGTAAGATGACTCGAGTCGAATCTCTCGAGGAACTGACAATCGGAATTTTGGATGTTCGTTTAGTCATAATATCACACAAGAACATGTATAATTAGGATTTTTGAATTTATAAACTACGAATTGAAAAGTAAGAACAATTATTGAAAATAATTAAATTATATTAACTAAGAAACTAGGGTTTAAAATCTACATTATTCGAAACTAGAACTAAGGTTTTAGAAACTGAAGAACAACTAATTAGCATGAATAATTACTACTCCTATTACCAAGCATGAATAAACAAAACGAAATTAAAAAGCAAAAGATTATGATCTATATTAACTATGAAACCCAAAGCATCCAAGCGCAATAGTTCAAGATCAAAAAAAAAAAAGAGCAAATTATCTAAAATCTAAGAATTAACTAAGAAAAAATCTAAAAAGCAATAAAAGGTTTAGAGTACTTATTAGATCTATAAAGCGGTACATCTATTCTGGAGAAAAGAAAGTGGATCTCGATCGAAGAACAAATCACAAACAAAGGAAAGGAGTTTAAGAACTTGTGATCTTGAATCTTCAATCTCGATCTTATATCTACGTAACGGAGGGTGGAAACGGACTCTCTATGCGTCTCAGAACCCTATGAAAGTGTAAAGCGTACCCTAGATGAAGTATGAAAGGGTATAAATAGGTTTTCCAAAAGTTAGAATAGGAAATTTCCAGTGACTTTTGTTGATGGGTTGTCGATCAACGTGTGCGGCTCCAGTGTATCGACGTCGCGTCGATGCCTGCGTCGATCGACGACCTCTACTTTGCGGCTCATTTAACGAGAAGTATGCTATTTCTTCACCGATTTGCTTGTTCTTATCTCTCGGTCCTCGCAAAGGCTTACGAGCTTAATCTTTTAAGTCCTGAGCATCTCGGCTACTTAGCTGTATGGGGAAAAATAGAGAATAATCACCCAATTGTATCGATAATGATCAAAACATTGTAAAATAAGTTGGAGATACAAAAATACGAAAATATACTCAATCTATTCAACTTATACCAAAATTAAAACAAAAACTAACTAAAACACCAACAAAAATCAAGACAAATTCATGTTAATCAGCCCACAATCCTTACTTTTGACACGAAAGATGATCGTCTCCATCTGCTTGGCATGGAGGAGTTTGCTGAGAATCTTCTTCAGGTTTTCAGGGTACACCTTCGGCTCGACCTTCTCATCCATAATGAGATCTGTCACTTGCTCTTCTTGACCTAACTTCTTCACCCACCTATGCTTCTGGATGAGCTGAAAGATGGGGCCTAGTTAGACAACATATTCCGGGAGAAATTTTTTGAAGAAATCTTTAGGAATTTGTCCTTCGAGGCGACCGAGAAGGAAGCGGATGAGTTGGATACTTGGGATTATGGTGTTTAGGACTTGTATCTCTATCTCTATGTTATTTACTTTTAAGTTTGTAGCCTGTGGTCAGAATGATATGTTTTTATGTTGTTTTTCTATTTTGTTATGAACTGGGTCTACCACTTTTATCTATCCTCTGCTCTTTCCTTTTAGCTATGTTCATCTTTTCCTCATTCTATCTCTTATCCATTATAGGGTTTCCCTTTTTTAAGGACCCTTTGTACTATCGAAATTCGAATTGATCAATAAAAATCGATTTCAATGCTATTTTTTTTTGTTTTTTCTAAGTTTATCCAATTTATCGTGAAAAGTAAAAGGAATATATTATATTTTATATAAGAGGGTTTTCCTTTTCTTTATCCCTCCATGTACCACGGCTTCTTTCTCACCTGATGTTTTTCTCAAAGAAACAACTCTCCTAAAGGAGAAAAATCTCTCTTTGTTTAATAAGAACTTTCTTCATAAAGAAGAGAATGCCACCCTTTGTAAGAAGTTCATCACTTCGCAAAATTTAGAGCAAAAACGACAACAAAAGCATCACTATAAGAAAGAATGGTTCCATTCTATCAACTGAACAGGTAGCTCCGAGAACAGTGCAATGATCTGGCAGCGTCTCTCCACTGCCATGGATTATGCCCGATCTGAGTCAAAATGCATTGATGGTTATCGCTTAAAACTCCATGAGATAGAGCAGTAATTGGGGCGGATACGCAGAGTTATGGCCACTGCCCGAAGGACTTCACTTAATGACCCTTGAGTTATTTATATTTGCGATATTCTTGAATAATATTTCGTCATATAGTACCTTCTCCCTACTATTGGATCTTTTTGGGCTTTGAGATCTTGTTAAATAATAACAGTCTTTACCCGATTCAGGGATTATAGTATCTATTAGATCTGTTTTGGAATTGTTCCCTTTTGAGAGATGCTCTCTTTAATCGTTTAATTTCCCTCTTTTAGTTGAATGTTTTTACTGCTTAAATTGGACCAGGCTATTTGGCCCATGTGGACTTCTTTAAGGACACCTATTCTTGGCTAATCAAATTACATATGGCCTGTATCCCAGGCGATCTGATCAGTTTTCTACCCCAGGTGTTTGAATGTTAAGATACTTGCTTTTTGATCAGACCAGTCCTGGTTTTTAAAATATATACCTTTACAAACCATGTTTTGGGTCATTTACCCCAATCAATTAACTAGAAAAGGCTGTAAAGTATTCGTCCTTACTGTTTAATCAGCTCAGGTTTTAAGGCCTTTGCTCTTACTAATCACTTAGATTTGTCTCCAAGGTATTCACCTCTATTGATCGACTGGATCAGATTTTCAAGTACTAGCTTTTGATCAGATTATCTTATATAAGGCTTTCGCTCAGCCAGATTATTTTCAAGGCATTTTGCCTTGTACTAACCAACCAGGTGAGCTTAGTAAGGCATTCGCCCTTTAACGATCACTCAGATCATTTTTTCCTAAGGCATTTGCCTTGTGCTGACCAATCAGTTCGGCTTAGCGAATTGAACTTTTTACACTTACTTTTTTATTAAAATAAAAGTCCGTCCGTCAGAGAACGGAACAATTGTAAGTGGTAAGTTTGACTCGAGTCGAATCTCTCGAGTAAGACTAATCAGAAGTAATTTTTGTGTTTACTTCACGAATAAGAAAATAAGGAAAAAGCTATTATAAATACGTGATCAAATATCAATTTGTAAAATTGTAATATCTAAGACGTGATTTAAATGACGAGAAACACAATCGACAACCTGAAAAGATTTATAAAACGGGGGGTCTAGGGCTCTAAAATCATCTCCACGATCAATTGACATTTGATCGAACACTTATTCTACGAGTTGGGGTTGTAAATCCCAACTTGCAGATTAATGCCCAACAATACTGATTGATAGTTCTAAAATCATCTAGGCACTAGACCCGTAAATTCTAACCAACAATCATCAACAAATCCAATAACAAAAACTCAAAACAACCATGAACCATGAACACAATGAAAGATGAACTATCAAGAACAATAAATAATATCATATAGACACTACACCAAAAAAGTATTCAGATAGCGCCTGTCAGATAGCGCTTTAAGTTATTAGTGCTATCTGAAAAAATCCGGTACTTTTATACAGCGCTTTATTAATGAAGCGCTATCTAAAACATATTATATATTCACTATACATAGCGCTTTTAATGTCAAGCGCTATCTCAGTGCAGTCAGATTTTTAAAAGAGCGATTTATATGAGAAACGCTATTTGAACAACTGCTTTTATATAGCGCTTAAAATATGAAGTGCTTTCTAGAAAATTAATAGTATTACATAACGATTTAATAAAGAACCGCTATCTAATTATTTTTATTAGATAGCGTTTAGGTTAAAAAGCACTATCTGAGGTCAATTATAAATATAGCGTTTAGGTTAAAAAGCGCTATCTGAGGTTAATTATAAACATTAGCGTTCAGGTTAAAAAGCGCTATCTGAAGTCAATTATAAACAATAGCGCTTCTTGCAAAAAGCGATCTCCCACACCTTAAATTTGATACATAATAGCGCTTATATGTTATGTGAATATATTACAACTATACATCTATTGAAATAAAATTCGGCAAAGACTTTTCCTTTTTCCTCTCGCAGAGTCCCGTTTTGACAAAACCCTCCTCCACCGCTAGCCACCGCCACCGCACCACCACCGCCGCCGCAAGCCTTGAATTGTGGTAAGATTTATCTCTCCCCCTCCCGTCTCTCCTTTTCTCTCCTCCCTCCATCTCTCTCTTTCTCTCAATATGTATTGCACTTGCAGCTCCCCGTGGCTCGCTGCTCTGCAGAAATAGTTGGCGCCCCAGTTGGAAAAATTGGTTCTGCTCCTAACAAATTCTCAACCTTTGTCGATAATCGAAGGTGAGAAATACCGCTTTGTCCTTGGCATGGGGTCATGGGTTGCTCTGGTTTTGTTGCTATTAATCGTCTCCCTCACCGTTTTTGCGATTCCTAAACAAACTAATAAGATTTGGATTTTTTTTTCCTATTTATATACAATCCTTGAATTTTCTTAACTTGTTATATTAAATAAACTACAGGTGGTAAGTTGTTAATGTTTCAATTATCAATTCTCTATACTCGATATCACCATTGTTGAATGAGTTACTGTAATATACGCGATTTAAGTCCTATATGTTTGGTCTTTTTTTTTTTTTTTTTTACAATTTTGGTTTCCTGAGTTTTGGAATTTTGTAATTCTTGTCCTATAAGTTTTAATTTAGTGCAAATTTGGTTTTCAAAAGCTATTTCAATATTTCACTTATTCCCAAAACACCATTGGTAGCAAATTTCAAGACAAGAATTGTTACTTTTTTTATTTACCCACAGTATTTGAAAAATGTTCCCTTTCTCAGCAGAAGAAGGAACAATTTCAGTTGTCAAAGCTGTTTGTTTAATCTGAAACCAATTCCGCACCTGCAAATATAAGACATACAAAATAGAGCATGTAAGATCATAAATAAACAACCCAAAAAGCTAAAACTAGGAAATCACAAAAAGAGAAGTTTTTCAAATGTGTGTTTTTGATGGTTTACATGTGATTCTTATTTTAATTAGTTCAAACATCTAATTCTTTCAAACCTAGGAAATACATGTAATTATTTTTGTAATTAGTTTTTAAGCAAATTCTACATTTATATGTAGCCTAATTATTGTAATAATTACAGCAACAACCCAGATATTTTTCATAATTATAAATTACAAATTTATCCACACTTATATAAACTTAAGGGATATTTACATTAAAAAATCTCATTTTATCCTAATTACAAAAACAACCTATCTATCTTTCATATTTAAAAATTATCTGGGATTCTTTGTAATCAGGAATAACCTTGGGGGCAATTGCTATAATTATTCCTAAATTTAAAATTTAAAAACAAACAAGTTGTTGTAATCACTTTAGAGCTGGACTGCTATTTAATTTTAACTTTTAGCCTAATTATTGGAATATTTACATATCAACCCACCTATCTTTCCATAATTACAATATCTAATTTATCCTAATTTATATATATTTAACGGAAAACTAGTAAAATAACTATGTTTAGACTAATCACAAAAACAAGCTATCTATGTTTACATAATCATTTATTACCTGGGATATTTGTAATCAGGCATAAACTTGGGGGCAGTAGTTGTAATTATCTTAAGTTAAATTTTACAAACAGACTAGTTGTTTAGCCATCTCATTTCTTTTTAACTTTTAGACTAATTATTGGGTTATTTACAATATCAACTCATCTATAAGACTAATTACAAAAACAACCTGCTTATCTTGCATAATTAAAAATTAYAATTTTTCCAAACTTATATAATTCAAAGGATGAGCCATCTATCATTTTCAACATGGACTTATTCTTTTATTTGTTAAACACACTATTACCCAAGGCTCTTCAGAAACTTAATAATCAGGGTTCTTTTGTTATTATGTTTATTTATTTATTTATAATTATATTATTTGCTATCTGCTTCCTTGCTGATATGACTCAGAATCAAAGTCTGTTGAAGATTTTAAGTCTTTTGTAATTAGACAAGACCTTTGGGGTATTTTTTAGGTATTTCTTTATATATAAAACTACAAACACACAAATAGCCCGATGGTTTCATTTGGAATCAGCTGCAAATCTGAACCCTTCTCTCTGAYTTAAAGTGTAAGTTCGATGACCTACATTGCTTAATATAATAGAACGCAGCAAATGTAAGATGATGAACTCAAACAACTCAAAAYTGACCTGAAAATTACAGAGTAAGCCAGAATTATTTAGAAACAATAAAGTGYAGTCTAAAACATTGAATGAATATATAAAGATATMTATCCTTATTTTTTTTATGCATTGTTAAATCTAGTATTGCACATATTTAGATAACAAAGACTCCAAATATTTTAATCTAAACACATATAAATTTCACCATTTTCCCATTTCATTTTAAGAGTAAATAACAAGCCAAAATGACTAATGATTCSTAGATAATAAAATTTAGTGCATGAAGAAAGGTTGTTAATTGTCGGCCGTGTTCGCGGTATGAGTTTTCACTTTGCAACCTTCTACTAGCTGAAGTTATAATATTCCATGAATCTTCTTAAACACAATAATGAATATTCCTTAAGCATATGAAAAACTTGCATAATTTATGTTGATAGTTGAATTAGATAGATAATGTCTTTGAAACGGGTAAAACGGAGATAATTTACTCATTTCACTCTATATTTTGAAAACAGAAATCTTCATAATATGTGATGGTTATTTCAGGAATTTTTTTAAACCCTCTCATAAATCTTTAGGTGTCAAGTACTTGAAAAACCTAGCTGGCCAGTGCCTTCATCATTTCAAAGCAACAAACCAAGAGATCAGCATACATTAAGTGATTGCTAACCAACTATTTAATAACAAACAACAAGCTCATTTGAAAACTTTCTTCACTCAAGCACTAATACAAAGAAATGTGTTTTATGTTATTATAAGAAATGTATTTGGATATTGTTATTATTATTTTAGTTATGCTCAAGTATCATGTCTTCTATATAGAAGTATTTACATTTTCATTTATAAATGATAACTTGAAATGAGATTAAAAATGAAATTCAAATGGCTGGTATCAATTTCACCATCAGACATTCATTGTTATATTTATTTTTTTTAAGAACTAATATTTTTAAAACATTAAATAAAATATTAATTTTCAATTATAAGCATCAATTATATTACCCAAGACCAAAAGATATAAAATTTATATTTTTTGTATTATGATGAATAAAAAAATAGAAATTCAGAAGAGATCTATTGTTTTAGGAAAAGAGAATGCGCAAATGAAACTATATTTAAGTTAAAAAAAATGATAATCTAATATATAAGTATTGTAGAGAGTCTGATAACTGGAAAGAATTGGTCACTACTATATACATATCCTTGATCGGAGTTTAATTTCCACAATCACTGTCATCCCCAGAATCCGACAGTAAGTAAGTCCCATAATCATTTTTTTTATTCTAATTAATTAATCACTTGAATCTCGAATACACACGCTTCCATTAATGCATGCATAATTATTATTTAAGTTTTTCTTAATTTCCTGTGTTTTGTTTTGTTATTTTGTTTTTGTGTTCGACCTCATTGGTATTTGTAAACTAGAATATGAATTTAAACCTTGCTGCCCACTAATTCATGCAGAAGAGTGTGTTAAAGGATTCTTGGAATTAGGAAATAAAAAACAATAGAAAGATATCCAGCATAGCTTATGCAGTAAAGACGCTTTTAAATACTTGGAACTTGAACCTAAATCAGACTACTTTGAAGGCGTAACATCTAAACACTGATTTGGGGAGGACAAGGATGAAGGATGAAAAAAGCTGGTCCTTCAAGGGTTAAAAAAGAATGTGGGGGAGGGAAGAATTTTTCTTYTAAATTTTCTTATATTCTTGTTAAAGAAAAACTTGTTATATTAATGAATGTGGCTGCCCATGTTGAGTTTGTAGTTGCTGCTGCGTTGTTGTTCATAAAAKAAGAAATATTCCAAAATCATTTGCACTACATCTACGTCTAGCATATTGTTCGTATTTGGATGCTTGTGATAATTAATGAATGTGGTAAATGAAGGTTTTTCTAATACAGTTTGATAATATTTGTCATGAATCATAGCAGGAGAGGCAGCCTATTCCACGTGAGTCAGTTGACTTCAATTGCACCAAGAGTCAGTTGACTTCAATTGCACCAAGCAAGGCACCAAACCAGGAACAGCAGGAACATAATACCCGGACTAACTCCACTCGATAGAGGACTATCCACCAGGTTTGAAATTTTTGAACAATTATTTTCCTAGTTGGTTGTGCATTTTCTGTTGTTTATGTGCTAAATTATTTGTGCAATTTTACTTTAGATGTACAAATACGAATATAAATATGTATATAAACTAACARCATGTGCTTATATCATATTGATGCCCAATTTGCTTCCGCATAATCGTCTCTAATTTTTGTATAGAGTTTTATGTGTCATGTCCAATTATTGAAAATGAAATATTGGAGATACCGAGACCAGATTGGGAGCAAGCACATTTATATGTCTTACACAACGACGATGAGGTGGAGCCATATGTTCAAAGACACAAAGACATTATTAAGAGTGTGTATACCAATAAGAACGAAAATTGGATAGCTAGAGAACACAATCGTAGTTTTATACCTTGGCTAAAAAATCATATTTTCTCGATGTTGGCTACAAATCCTACTTCAATTTCCGAAAGATTGAAGTGGTTAGCAAATGGTCCAAGTGCACATGTATTTTCTTACTCTGGTTATATGATTAATGGATACACATTTTATACTAAAAAACAGGATGATCAGAGTACTATGCAAAATAGTGGTGTCACTTTAGTTGCTGAATCCATGCATATCTCGAGTGCTAGAGACAGAACTCCTACATATGCAAATATATCATATTTTGGTGTGATTGAACGCATATGGGAGTTAGATTATACAAATTTTCGAGTTGCTGTATTTGGTTGCAAGTGGGTTGATAATAACAATGGAGTTCGGGTTGATAAATCAGGGTTCATGCAAGTGGACCTTAATAGGGTATGATACAAAGACGAGCCTTTTATTTTAGCATCACAAGCTCAGCAAGTTTTCTATGTCACTGATCCTGCTGATGTAAAATGATCGGTTGTGCTTCTGACTAATAAAATAATTGATCATCACAATGAAAATTATGACGAGGCAACTACAGAGGATGATCCTTTTTCTGATACATTGCAGTCGGTTGACCTAACCACGGATGATATCATGTACAGGAGAGATGATCATGATGAGGGAGTTTGGATAAATCCATCCTTTTTTGTTAATAAGATCAGAAATAATCAAAGTCTAACTACGAAGAGAAAATGAAATACTTAAATTTATGGCGTTTTATCTTATTTATTGCTTTCCACATACATAGACTGTAATGAACAACTTATTTATTTTATCCTTTCGTCATTTCTCAAATACTTATTTTTTTTTAATTTCCCTTTTCTTTTATTATTCTTCACTTATTATTATTTATGAATTTATTAGAAGCTAATGATTCTAATATATTTTTTCGAAGATACATGTATGAGAATATTATGTTGAACCAGAAGTCGAAGAGGTTCTGCTTCTTATCCCCTCATGAAACGAGCTTTTTACTAAAAAAAGATGATCGGATCAAGTCTATAGCTGATTTGCTCATTCTAAATGGGGCGAGGGATAAGCTAGTTCTTGCGCCATACAATACAGCGTGAGTTGTTCTACGCTTTATTAGCGATAATGTTTAAATATTAAGAAATGTGTGCATTTTAACCTCAGGAAGAATAATAGAGTCGAATTATTGTAAATAACGTGGGTTCGGCATGTTAAAGAAWTATATGCCTTCATTTTTTTCCAATTCTTTTTCTCTGTTCAACAAAAYAATACTCCAATGTTTKRTCTCCTTACCAGCCACTTTGCAGGCTTTGTTAACAAAGAAAAATCTGAATCTCAAAAAAAGTAGTATCATCCCTATTTCTTTAGTTATTCATTTTTTTCCTACATACTGTTTTTGTCTGTATGTGTTTACTCTTTTCACTGATTTAGTTGCTTCTCTTGTCAAGATGCTATTTCTGTTCTCTTTTTTATTTTCCTAAATCTCATAGTGTGTATAATTGAGGGTAGAAATGACAAAAAAAATGAATTAATTTAGATGGTCATATCTACATTATAGTTTCAGATAACCAACTAGAATAATTCATTTTTTTGTTGGTTCTAATGACAAAAAAATGATCTGAAACTATAATTGTGCAGCATATCTGAAACTTGTCATTTCTACTAAATTATTGGATTAGATTTTTTTGTCATTTACAAGATTCAGGTCATATTTTTGTCATTTCTACTAAATCCAATGATCTGAAAATCTAATAACCAACTTGTCATTTTTTTGTCATTTCAACCCACAATTATATTGGATTAGATTTCTTATTATTGGATTAGATTTTCTTTACATATATGATGCATGAATCTGAACCTGAATCATCTTCTAATATTCATAATAAATTTTACAAAAATGTTGGTTCTAATGACATAACATTTCAGGAATAAATATGTATTTTTCTTAATCAAACTCGAGTAGAGTAATCTGATAGAAATATGTTTTAAACTTGGTTGGATTGAGCAGTTGAACTGACCGATGTTCASGTTTAATGATATCATCTATTTGAAAAGGCTGCTTACCAATGACTAAATCCTTGTAGGGGCCATTGGGTGTTGTTGGCTATTAATCTCAAAATCGAGACAATATYTTATTTAGATCCCGCACATGGTGGTTACGCTTTTCATCGAGACATRGTGGATATGTTCAACACGTAAGTGTGTGTGTGTGTATTTGCCAGTATATTTTTATGATTAACAATTTTAAATTAATATACAGTTTGATTGTATTTCTTTGATTGTATTTCCCAKTKCAATAAGAGTTTTTCGGGCTCAAGTAGGAATGGTGGTAACCAAAAATAAATCAAATAATATAAAGTGGAAGGAAATCAAGGTAATTTATTKTGTTATATGTGTGATAAATAAATTTTTWTTGCAAATAAATATTAAGACCTGGTGTGTTTTAATTTTTATTAGTGCCCCGGACAAACTAATGGCGTGGATTGCGGGTACTATGTCTTGAGATTTATGAAAGACATAATTACTTGTAATCAAATGACAATCCCTGGCGAGGTGTGTTATTTTGGTCTTTAAATTACTTTATTAATTCTAGGTTGCAAATTCAGCATTTAAATCATAATTAAATATTATTATATTTTGTAGTACTTTGCTGGGTCCAAGTTCTTTAGTTATTCAGATGAGCAGGTCGACGAAGTTCGGGAAGAATGGTCTCACTATGTGCTCGAACATTTGTGTAAGAAATGAAGCTATTTAACTTGAAAGTATATATTCGTCAGTATTCATGTTTCAAAGATAATTTAGGAAGCATTTACGTAGGGACTAAATTCTCACTTATTAATTTTATTTTGTTGTAGCTATACGAAGGGACTAAGTCTGTGATATTACGATGAGCATGAATGGTATAGTATTCATTTCTCGCATTTAATGTTTTATACTTAGCAATAAACCTATTTTTTACTTAGATATGTTGTGTGGATACTCTTTCTTATTGTAACAATCAATTCCTTATACAGGTTGTATCAACTAGTGATAGATACGAGGATAATTGCCCAAGAAATAGTCCCGGAAATCGATGTTAGAATTTGATATTCATGTTGATGTTTTGGCATAAATACTTATAACATTATTTTGGATTCATCGTGACAATTTGGGAGTATGTCACAAGTCGTACTACATACATTTTGTGGATTAATTACGGTACATGGATTGTTGAGTTTTACATTTTCCATAATTAACTGCAGGTTGTAGGTTGTGTGGTGTTCTGGTATTAACTGCAGGTTATACAGGTTGTGAGGTTGTGTGGTGTTCTAGTGAACAGAAACTAGAAATGCATATATATAATATGCATAGCGCTTATTTAATTAAGTGTTGTATTTAAATAGCTCTCAGATAGCGCTTTTAATGCGTATACGCTATAAGATAATAAATATTAGATAGCACTTATATGCGTAAGCGCTATAAGAAAATAAACAATAGATAACGCTTTTCTGTTTAAGTGCTATAAGAAAAGTGTATTCAAATAGCGCTTCAAAAAATCACTGCTATGCGAAAGAACTGTCAGATAGCGCTTATTTCAGTAAGTGCTATACAATATTGATGTTTAATAGCGCTTTTCTGAGTGGTGGGCGTTATGGAAGACCGCTAGTATAATAGCGTTTTTCTACTAAAGCGCTATCTGAGTGTCCCATTAGATAGCGCTTCTAAAAGCGCTATCGTAAGGAACGGATACTCAGATAGCGCAAACACAGATAGCGCTTCAAAGCGCTATCTAAAGAAGAAAATAAGCGCTATGTGAATGCTTTTTTGGCGTAGTGAGATTCTCGAGAATTAAACACTTAAAATCATGATAAATTGCAATAAAACTAATTATCAAAACAAGAACATCATAATCCCAACAAGAAAACATAAATAAAGCATCAAGAAATTAGAATAATAAAACAAATGGAAATGAAATCTTACTAACTGAGTTGGAGAATTTCATACTTCAAATAAGAAAATACATGAATTGATACTAGCTGCGTCCAAAATTCAAGCAAGGCTCAAGAAATGTTCTATTAAATCTAAAAGCTGGAAATTGAAATGAAGAAATTGGAGAAAAGAATTGAAGGGAAATGAAGAAAATTCTTGGGCTTGTGAAACCCTAAGGGGCTCTTTGGACTAGGCTTCGTTGGTATTCTGGATTCTGGTATTCAGAATCTTGAGTATTCAGAATTCAGTAAATAGTAAGAATCTTTATTTGTTATAGGATTCAAAATCCTTTACTTTTTACTGTAGATGTTAAGTCATGTCTGGAAAGTGGATGATAATGTATTTTTATATTGTATTTGATGTCATCATGTCTGAAAAGTGGATGATAGTGTATTATTATATTTTATTTACTAATATTTAATTTTTTTAAATATAATGATGATGTGATAAAAAAGATGAGTGTGGGGTTAGGTGTAAGAAATGGTTGGTTGTGGATTGAAAATTAGAGTCGTAAAACAAACGAGGATTGGGATTCGAAATTCCAATCCTGATATTCGCAGTCTTAAACCAAACAAGGACTAAGAAGTTTAAAAGCTTGATTTATAAAAATGAAATGTTATATTTATAGTGGTAAAATGAGGGCAAAATAGTCATTTTGCCCAAAATAGCCAAAATTGGCCTGACCACCGATGTTGAGAAATAACCCCATAGATGGCGCGTCGACTGACATGTCAATTGGGCATCGATGGCACGCGTCGATCGATGGCTTTTCTTCATAGGTTCGAGTTGTGTTTTCATCAAATCGAGCCAGTTGTGATCCTCGGGAATGTTCTTAGTCTTGATCGACTTCCCTAAAATAAAGAAAATCAAAATAACATAAAAATTTACAAAAAGTAAAAGAGAAATACGGAAAATTCTAAAAAGACGACAAAACCTATGAAGATGCAAAATAAAGAAAAACGGGATAAAATACGAATAAGACCCAACTAAAACAAACAAGACAAGACACAAAAATATACAAAAACCACACACAAATATGTACAAATCAACTCCCACATACTTATCTTTTTGCTTGTCCTCAAGGAAAATCGAGCCTAAACATAGATAAGGAAAACCTAACCACCCAATGAACTAAAAACTAATGCATTCAAATGATTCGAGGAATTATGCATTAAATCAATTAGAAATTCAACTAAAAAGACGACACGATATGTTGAGATAAGAGGATTAGATTTCCTTCCGAATGCCTAAAAGTAATGTGTTTCCCTTCATGCACGTCTCTCATCCATGCCTCGCCCAAGGTCTATTCACACTCAAACCGCTAAGTCAGCACCCTACTAGCCCGTGCACCTCTTTAACAATGAAATCTAAAAAGTAAAAAAAAATGCGTACAAGGGTTGCATGACTTATTATATACACTTCACTTGTACAAGAATTTATCTTCTTGTACCCTATTTTTCTTTTTCTTTTTGATAAGTACTCATAAAGACGAGGTACTAGACGCACACAATATTAACAACTCAAAAACGAGAGTTCATTGACTCCAATCACTTGTTGCTAGATGCAACACACAATATTTTCTGATAAATACGTGGAGTTTTTAACCTCTCCAGAAATAAAATGAAAAACTTACAAAAATTCCTATAGAGGGCACTTGAAAATAGAGCTAGTAGAGAGTATTCGACTCTCGGAAATTGCACAAATATAACATGGTCAAAACATTTCGTAGGTTTCCTACACTTCAGGCCTCACAATTACACTAATGTCGAACGAAAATCTAAACAACCTAACCACAACATCTAACCAGGTCATTTTGTCAAGGTTTCAATCCACATGACTCAAATCATATACACAAGCAAGCATACGAAAGAAATTACTAAACAAGGACAAAATCCCCCCACACTTAAACCATGCAATGCCCACATTGCACATAATGTAATATAAAATACGGTAAAAGGGGAGAGAGAGAGAGATACGTCCCTATAGTCGCGCTTGTGATGATTAGTAGATCGTGAAGTGACATCCGATGGGCGGTGGAGTCGAGAGGAGCCCACAAAAAGGGGTAAGTGGAGAAAATCAAAAACAAAAGACACAAACATAAATATAAAAACATCAAAATTTACAAAAGAAAAATATTTTTGTATTTTTGAAAATTTTCATTTTTTTTAAAGAAAACAAGAGACCAAAAGACTTAAACAAAAATAACAATTATAAGAATGTATAAAGGATTTTTTTTTGAATTATTTATATATATATTTTTAAATTTAATTCTTTTTTTGTAAATTTTATTTAAAAACATGATAAAAAGAGGTAAGAAAACATTTGGAAAAATTTTGACGTGCAAAATTTTCTGATTATTTGTACTCTTCAGGTCGAAGTGAGTAGGGCGGATCTAGGTCGACGTCGATGGCTTCGTCGATCGACATCCCATCGATGGGTTAGATAGAGATCTCGTCGACCTTGGAATCGATCGATGGACTGTCGACGGGTTGGACAGAGAGCTCTGACGACCATAGTGCCGATCTACGGTCCGTCGACGGGTTAGACAAAGAGCTCCGTCGACCATGGCATCGATCGACACCTGCACTTGGCACTTGGTCGACGTTGTATCGACTCCCTCGTCGATCGACGGGTATTCTGCAGGGCCTTATTTTTGCTTCTTTGAATGTCGTTCCTCGAGCCAAACCTTAGATCCTTCAACGTATGTCACTGGGTATGAATAAAAGGGCCTCAAACTTCGATCAATCCTCCCAAAATACTATAAATAAGCGAAAAGAAAAGCAAGAACTTGGGTTTCCTCCCAAGAAGCGCTTATTTAACGTCCAAAGCTCGACGACCCATAAAAGTGACGTCATCCAGGATCCAAAAATAAGTGACGATCGTACCACGCCTTAGTGTTCTCCAAGAGCAACAACGGGTGATGATAATCACCAAGGTGGGCACGACAAACATGTTCTAGGATAAGAGAAATAAAAACTTCAACTCGCTTCGGAGGTTGAAAGTGCGAGTAGTCGATCACCATGAAGAGATCGAAGGTCAATCGCGTGGAGCGATGCTCGGTCACCGGAAGAACTAAAAATTTGTCGAACAAATGGAACAACCATCAACCATTCCAAGCTCCTTCATTTCCTCGATCACCAACTCAGCGTTCCCAAAAACATCCAATTCAATAGTCGGGCTTAGGGAAAGGCGATCGGTCTCCTTCTCGGCTATCTCTTCCACCATCTCAAAGTTAAGATTGAACAATGCATCGGGCGGAACGAGATGCGGCTCAATAAACTCAACCTCCTCTAAAACCGACACCACAACTCCACCATCATCACAAAGAGCAAGTAAGCTCAAATCTTCAAAATTCTCTGGGACAATGCACTCAACCAAATCCTCAATAACCACCTCTTTACAAACCCCTCTCAAATGAGCGTTCAAGCTCGAATCAGCAAATTCTAAGGTAGGCTCCACCACATCAAATATTGGCATCTCGTCTAAACGAGGTCGGTTTACCTCATCCCGAGCTTCATGAACTTTTATGGGTAAAGTGAGTTTGGTGTGATGGTTGGAGCATGGATTGTTACACAAAGAGACAAGGGATAATAATCATAGCTCGGATTTTAAGAATATGACTCACGAGGAGCATATGAATCATTATATCTCGAATCGTGACACTTGGTAGGGGGAACATAAGGCTCGAAATTTGGATCATAGGAATTTGATGTCGAAAGAGAAACGGGTCGTAGCTCAACGAATAAGAATTGGGTGGAGCATACGAATCATGGATTGTGCTAAAATAATTAGAGGCAAGTGGGGTATATGAGGGGTTAAAGCCCGGATTATAAGAGTTTTCAAGCGGGGCATATGATTCGTTAAAGATCGGACGATAGGAATTATGTGGTGGGGCGTGAGGGCCAAAACCAGGATCGTAGTGATCGGGTGGAGCTTAAGGATCATCATGGCCCGAATTATATGAATTTGATGATGGGGTCCATTTAGGTGAGTAGAACGTACCAATGAACCGATTATATACTTCCTCCCACGTTTTCAAGGAGTTGGGCTCTAAGTTTCTCAACCATGTTTTTGCGTGATTCTTTAATGTGAAGATGAAAAGTCGCATCTTCACTTGATCCTTTGTAAGGCCTTGAAGAGGGAAAGTTCTTGTGATGGCATCGTATTCTCGTATGAACTTAAGTGGATCCTCACTCGAAAGCCCATGGAAATCAGGAGTTGCTCGAAGTAGAAATCATCAAGATCATACTCCCACATCGTGGGGCTCAATAGAATGGCCGATCGAGGAGCATGACAAGCGTATGGATTTCCATACGATGAAGACGCTCGATATTTAGACATTCTCTTTTTTCTTTTTAAAGGCCTGTTGAATCTCAGGCCTCAAGGGATGTACCTTGAATAAACAATACTCAATGGACAAGATTAAATGTACCGACAGAAAAGAACAAAAACAAATAAAAGGAACAATCACTAGACACAAATGAAACAAATAAGATCATAAACAAAGGTCACGAAGAGCAAACACAGAAATCACAACCTTTAGCCTTCCCCATCAATGGCGCCAAATTTTGAATTGAACTCTTTAACACTTACTTTTCATTAAAATAAAAAGTTCGTCGGCAAGAGAACGGAACAGTTGTAAGCGACATGTTTGACTGGAGTCGAATCTCTCGAGAAATGACAATCAGAGTTAAAATATTCATTAAGACACACAAATTATCTAAACACACGATCAATTAAGTTGGTTGTATGTTTTGTTTTAAGAACAAAAAATAATTGATCAAATTGACTTTCAAATTAAATAAGCAAGTAAATGATTCAACTAAAGCTTCAAACAGATTTCCAAGCATGATAAATAAAGACGATAAAAATAAATGATGAATAACAATCAATAATCAAAGGTGTTCGATCAAATGACTTGAACTAAAATGGATGAGAAAGTCGATTAACACCCAAACAACGACGAATCAAATAAACAAGAATGTATAAACGATAAAATCACCACATAGACTCACAAAAAATAACAAATAAAAATAGCACCAAGGCATCCAATTCAACAAGATCCAGAATCAACACAAGAAATATTATTAATACCAATAACAAATTCAAGAATTCAACTCTACAATTTACCCAAACATAATAGAATACGAATTGTAGGAGAAATAATTAAACACACTATCAACGAGTTAAATCCTTAACCTCTAAACACTGAGTTATGCGAATTCGAGAATCGAAAGTACAAAGATTCAAAGATAAAATGAAGTAAGAGTGAAAGGGAGATTCAAATGTTCAAAAACATGGAAACTACGATTTTGAATAGGTAAGTGTCTGGTTCTGGTCGGGTCTGATCTTCAACTGAAGAGAGACGGCATTTAAATAGTGTCAGATGAGGAGGGCATTGTGTTAAATTTTCATGAAAATGATGACAACTGACCGACCTTCAATTCGCGTGGATCAATGGTGTCTCTAGCGTCGTTCTCCGTTGACATCAGTCGTCGATCGACGGTGGTGCATGGCTCTCGGCGTGTCGATCGACCAAGGCTATTGACTCCTTGGTAGGTACCCGTCGATGGGCGGCATCGATCGACAGAGACTGGAAAACCTCGGCACATCAATCGATAGTTTCTTTTGACATCGGCATTGGTGCTGTGTCTACGGTCTACGTCGACAACTCGTCGATCGATGGTAGCTCTGCGTCCCTCATCCGATTTTTGTCGTTTCGAAGCCGAAACAGATAATAAAACAAAATTAGAACGACAACTTACAAAATGAGAGAGGAAAGGTGTTAAACGGGATAGAAATGAAATAACCTACAAAAATACTAAAAAGAAGAAAAACGAGAGAAAATACGACTTAAAACCCGTTATAACACACAAAACAAAATGCAAAAACAAACGGAAAACACACACAAATATGTACAAATCACACAGTAAGGCATTCACCCTTTACTGATCATTCAGATCATCTCTTCCTATGGTATTCGCCTTGTACTGACCCCTCAGGTAAGACTAATAAGGCATTCAACCTTTACATGAACAATGAGTTCCTAAACACCCATTATCTTTAAGGAAGCTTATGTACGTACACCATAAAAAACTTATAAGGAAATAACATTAAACGTGAACGTTTTCAGATTAGCTATGTTCTAAGCTTCGGGTACTCGAGTGTCATTCATCTGTTAGAATACGTATACTCCTCCTACTAGGACTTTGATCACCATGTATGGGCCTTGCCAAGCCTCCTCCAGTTTTTTTTGGGCCTTTCCCAGATCAACTCTTCTAAGTACTGAATTCCCAACCTGAAATTATCTTTTAATCACACCACTATTATAAGCCACCCTGATTCAACCTCGTATGTGCTCCATTTTTAGAAAAACTAATTCTTGATTTTCATTCATCATATCCAGTGAATCTTGTCTGACTAACTTGTTATGTTCTTCTTGAATATCTTGTATTCTCTGTGTCTCTACCCCAATCTCTATTGGGATGGATATATTCAAACCATACACTAGACTGAACAGAGTATTCGATATGCCTAAAAGACTGAGCTGATCTCTTCTACCCATCTTCCTTCTGATTTTTCTAACGTAGCCTTAACCCCTTGCACTAGGATGCGATTGGTGACCTCCACCTGGCCACTTCCTCGAGGATGATATACAGTAGTATAATGTTAGGTTATCTTAATCTTTTCACACCAAGCTTTTCATCTTTAACCCCGCAAATTGCATTCTATTATCAGATACTAATATTTGAGGAATGTCGAATTGACATACTACATTTGCTCATATGAGTTTATGACTGCGTCTTCATTAATCTTAGTTAATGGCTAAGCCTCTACCCACTTGCTGAAGTAATCTATAGTTACTATCATGAATTCCTCTGCCCAGGTGCAATGACAAAAGGACCGAACAAATCTATTCCCCACTTTACGAAAGGTCACGGTGAGCTCATCGACATGAGCTCCTGTATTGGGCGATGTATGAGTGGGGAGTACTTTTGCACCTATCACAGTTTTTTTACCAATATCATAGGTTTTTACCAAGACCTACGAGTCTCCCCTCAACTATGGCCAAAAGTATCCAGTTAGTAATGCTTTAACAGCTAATACCCTGGCACCCATATGGTAGACACAGGATCCCTCGTGGATCTCTCTTAACACATAGTCACCCTCCTTCCGTCCCAAGCATCTCAACAATAGTATTCTAAAACCTCCCTTGAATAAACTTCCCTTAACTAGACAAAATTGTGCTGAACTGATCTTGAATTGAGCTGCCTCTTTCTTCTATATGGGGAGCTCTCCCTTTCTCAGGTATGCCTTAATTGAGCTATGCCAATCTCCTTCCTCTTTTACTTAATTTACCTCATTTCCCACTTTATCTTGTTCCATCAGTAGTTATCCTTTCCTAGCAGTCTATGGCTGAACTGGCTATCTTAGCCAGGTAATTTACTCAACTGTTTTCTTCCCTTAGGATCTGAACCACTTCCATGGACTCAATTGTTCTAGATATCTCATGGAACTTGGCCACATACGTTTTCATACGGTCCTCCGGATATCAAATTCACCCCTTACCTGCTTATAAATGAGTTGGGAGTTTTTTCATAGTTTTTTGTGGTGTTAAAATATATCAACGGGTTCTTGGCTTGGTATTATCGGAAATCGATTCAATTGAAGGATTCAATGTGTCTCAAGTTTGGAAAATAAAAGTAAAATGAAAATAAAGCAATAAACTACTTAAGCTAAGCTAGGAATTGAAATTGCAAGTTGGTCGGATGCCTCGTCGGATGCCTTAATATGAAAATGCAAGCAATTAATGAAAACAAGTAGAAACAAGCATTGTTTCACCCAGTACAAGCATGCAAGCACAAGGTACAACTATGCATAAAAACTCAAATAATGCGAATTAGCAAAAATCGAAAGCATCAATGGATAAAGCAATGAAAATGGACGGGAAAGTTTAAAAGTTTATGAAAAATAACAAGTAACAAAGAGTAGATCTAGGATTTAACCTAAAACTATGCATAAAAATAAAATTGCAAATAAAGCATAGCAAAATCTCAAAATCAAGACGATCCAAGAGTCGATCTATGATCTAGATGTGTCACTCATCTATATTCCATAGCTAATTCATAAGTTTCATTATGAATTCAAGGTGCTAAGATAAAAAGCATAAAATGAAGAACAAAGCATGGAAATGAAGAACAAGCATAGAAATTAAGCATAAAACATGAAATTGAAAGGAAACTTAGTTTAATTAAAGGAATGAAACAAAGGTTGAATGTAATCGCATCAAAAGTAACAATCCAAAGGAGTATTTGGATTCTTCTTAGGCTTACAAACCCAAGGAGGTGCTTGAAATTAAATCTAATCTAGAAAAGGAAATTACATCAAAGCTTGAAATTGAATCTAAAACCTAAGAGAAGAGAATTATCCAATAGCTTGAGAGTAATTTTGATCCCAAACCCTAGCTTGGGTTGAGAAGGGAGTGTTCCTTACAAAAAGAGAGTTGTGAGCTATTTATACTAATTTTTATTGGGTTCAAATGGGTCAATTTGGGCTTTTTAGGCTTAATTTCACGAATTTGACCAATCTTGACCAAGATAGCTCAAGGTGGCTCGGTCTTGGCTCAATTTGGCTCGGTGTGGGTGAGCCTGGGTGTGCTGGGGCTGGCTGGGGCGTCCTTGGGCTGATTGGGGTGGCTGGGCACCAGTTTGGGCTGCTGGGCGCTGCCTGGGTTGCTGCCTAGGTTGCCGCTGGGCGCCAGTTTAGGCTCCAGTTTGCTGCCTGGGTTGCTGCCTAGGGGTGCTGCTGCCGGGCGCCAGTTTGGGCTGCTGGGCGCTGCCTGGGTTGCTGCTGGGCGCCAGTTTGGCCTGCCTAGGCACGAAAATGGGCCACCATTCCAGATGTTAGCCCCTTTGAAGCTTGCTCTTGGCACCAACTTGAGCATGCAAATAGGCAAGGTTAGGCTTGGATTCTTGGCCTTCATGCCTTAGCTTAATTTAAAAATCATTAAGCCACCTATTAAAAGTGAATTTTAATTATTAAAATCCATGAATTACACCAAACCTCAAGGTAATTGAACCAATTAACCCATTAAAATATAAAATTAAAAAGTCAAGTCAAAAACAACAAAACAAGAAAAACCACATAAAAACTTAATAAAATTCTATTAAAAACTACTAAAATCAACATAAAACTCTAACTAAAAAATATTAGGAAAAATACAACAATTACATGCAAAACAGGGAGTCGACCTAAACACTTATCTACTCAGCTCCTAGCCCTACTTCCATTTGAGTCCCTCCTAGGAAGTCATCATATTCCACTTAGGGATGATAATTATGACCCGGATCGACCCGACCCGTGTCGTTTGGGGCGCCTCGCCCCGTGACCCGTGATGGGGCAGGGCGGGTCCAGGTACTATCATCTCCCCGTAGGTACCCGCCCCGCCCATTATTTTTTTTTAATAATTTTTATATATTTTTTAAATATTTATTACATATAATTATTTAGGTTATTTTACAGTTAACCTATATATATATATATATATATATATATATATATATATATATATATATATATATATATATATATATATATATATATATATATATATATATTTATAATGATGTTTTTTTTATGAATAATATATATTCATAAAACAAAATAAAGATTATAAAAAACTTTATAATTAAACTTATAAATGTACAATACTAATATTTTTCATTTATTATTATTTTTAGTTAATTTTTATTCTTAGATATGATTTTTTAGTAATATATATATGATTATCATATATTAAAATTTTTTAAATTTAATAAAAAATTATTACAACGGGGCGACCCGGCCATGCCCGTGACCCGTGACGGGGCGACCCAAACCGACTCGTGGAGTGGCGGGGCGGGTCTGAGTCCTCTAGTACCCGATCTGACTTGACCCATTACCATCCCTACTTCCACTTCATTGTTTGAGAGGAAATAATTCATCCTTTCTGCGTATTCTGTGGTGATCCCTTCTGGATTTATTAATACATTCCCACTCTGCATCCTAGGTTTCCTACCGATCCATCAATATAGATAGCCCAAATACCTTTCTTCTTGAGAGGGGTTACCATTTCTTACATGAAATCCGCAAGTTCTTGAGCTTTAATAGTTATCCTACTTTCGAACTTTATGTCGAATTCACTGAGCTTAATGGTCTATTTTACTAGCCACTCTGACACTTCAGGCTCGCTCACTGTTTCTTTTAAGGGCAAGTTAGTTCTTACTACAATCTTGTGTGAGAGAAAGTATGGCCTTAATTTTCACGCCATTATCACCAGAGCTAGCATGTCCCTTTCCACCTCCATATATCTGAGCTCCATATCATGCAATACCTTAATACACCCATTTTTGTATCTTCCCTTCCTCTTTGAGCATAATTAAACTAACTACTTTGTCCCCAATTGACATATGCACGACTAGGGGTTCGTCTGGTATGGGCTTGGTGAGCAAATGCAGGTTGGCTAATTACTATTTTAACTTGTCAAAATGACTTGACACTCTTCATCCCACTGAAATTGGGCTGCTTTTTGTAATACTCGAATAAATGGTAAGCTCCTCTTTGCTGATTGAGAAATGAGTCTGCTCAGGGCAGCCATCCGCCAGGCTAAGCACTGCATCTCCTTAACACTCCTTAGAGTTGCATGTCCTTGATAGCTCTAATTTTCTCTGAATTGGCCATATTTCCTTTCTTGGTTACCAAGTAACCAAGAAACTTACCGACTCTCACCCAAAAGGCACACTTCTTAGAGTTTAGTTTTATTTGGTACCTTCTCAAGGTTGAAAATGTTTCTTTTAGGTCAACTACATGTGATGCTTCCTTCACGCTCTTTACTAGCATGTCATCAACATATACTTCCATGTTTCGCCCGGAGCTAATATCTTAACATGTCCCCGAAGATGGCGCCAAATTTTAAATCGAACTTTTTACACTTACTTTTTTTATTAAAATAAAAGTTCGTCCGCAAGAGAACGGGGCAATTGTAAGTGGTAAGTTTGACTTGAGTCGAATCTCTCGAGGAAAACTAATCAGAAGTAATTTTTGTGTTTAATTCACAAATAAGAAAATAAGGAAAAAGCTATTATAAACACATGATCAAGTTTCAGTTTGTAAAGTTGTAATATCTAAGACGGTGATTTAAATGACGAGAAACACAATCGACAACTTGAAAAGATTTATAAAATGGGGGTCTAGGGCTCTAGAATCATCTCCACGATCAATTGCCATTTGATCGAATACTTATTCTACGAGTTGGGGTTGTCAATCCCAACTTGTAGATTAAATGCCCAACAATACCGATTGATGGTTCTAAAACCATCTAGGCACTAAACCCGTAAATTCTAACCAACAACCATCAACAAATCCAATAACAAAAACTCAAAATAACCATGAACCATGAACACAATGAAAGATGAACTATAAAGAACAATAAATAATAACATATAGATTTTTGAGAATTAAACACTTAAAATCATGATAAATTGCAATAAAACTAATTATCAAAACAAGAACATCATATTCCCAACAAGAAAACATAAATAAAGCATCAAGAAATTAGAATAATAAAACAAATGGAAATGAAGTCTTACTAACTGAAATTGGAGAATAAAATACTTCAAATAAGAAAATACATGAATTGATACTAGCTACGTCCAAAATCCAAGCAAGGCTCGAGAAATGTTCTATTAAATCTAAAAGCTGGAAATTGAAATGAAGAAATTGGAGAAAAGAATTAAAGGGAAATGAAGAACATTATTAGTCTTGTAAAACCCTAAGAAGTTCAAAAGCTTGATTTCTAAAAATGAAATGTTATATTATAGGTGTGAAATGAGGGCAAAATAGTCATTTTGTCCAAAATGGCCAAAATTGGTCTGACCACCGATGCTGAAAAACAACCCCGTCGATGGCGCGTCGACTGGGCGTCGACAGCACGTTGATGGCTTGTCGATGACACATCGACTGGGTGTCGACGGCGCGTCGATGGACGGCTGTGCTTCACGGGTCCGAGTCGTGTTTTTGTCAAATCGAGTCAGTTGTGATCCTCGGGAACGTCCTTAGGTTTAATCGATTTTCCTAAAATAAAGAAAATCAAAATAACATAAAAATCTACAAAAAGTAAAGAGAAATATGAAAAACACTAAAAAGACGACAAAAGCTCAAAATAAAGAAAAACGGGACATTATATGATCAAAATCCAACTAAAACATACAAGACAAGACACAAAAATATACAGAAATCTCACACAAATATATACAAATCAGTTTGAATGAAAGATTCTAGGGTATCCAGAGGGATTCCAAAATCTTAATAAATTTCCATCTCAAACCTCTTTTTAGAGAAATTCTACACTTCGTCTAACCCCTCCACAATAAAGAATCATTATTGTCAGTCTCCACATCAAAAAAACTACCCTAAGGGAAGTACCTAGCCCTCATAACCTTATACATCCAAAGATTTGGTTGAGTGATAAGTTTACATAGGTGTTTTAGAATGAGAACATCATTGAAAGCTTTAAGATCTTCAAAACCCAAACATCCTTGACTCCTATCTCTACACATTTTCTCCGAGGACCTCCAATTAATTTCATTACCTCCCTCTCCATTATCTCCCCACCAGAAATCAACAATTAGTTTACAAAGATAATTACAAACACTTACTGGAATTTTAAGGACTGACATCACATGAAGAGGAAGGGCTGAAATGACACACTTAATAAAAACTCCATTCCCGGCCTAACTCAGAAAGTTATTTTTCCAATTAGAATTTTTTTTTTGTATATTCAATAAAAAAAAAACTAAAAACATATATTTTAGATATGCTAATGAACATTGGTACTTGGCATTAATATGACTTTAATTCCTTGAAAAGCATTTTCAATATTGCCCCTAGTCTCTGCAGCAGAGTTGGACTGAAAAAAAACTATAAACTTATCGAATTTGACCAGCTGGAAGTTCCATTATATAGTAGTATGAGATTTGACTGATGACAACCGATAACAGTTGGTGGGTATAAATTTTTTTTGATGTAGTACGAGATTCTACATCATAGTATTAAATTTATTGATGTAATATGAAGTTTGGTATAAAGTTTATTGATGTAGCATCAAGTTAGACCAATGGTGGTAGTATGCAACTAATATATAGTAGTTTGGATTTTATTGGATTAAATTGGGAAAGGTTTGAAAAAAAAGAAGTTAATAAGGATAATTTAGTACGGTGGTAGTATGCAATACAAAAATGATTTAATTAACTAATAAGCTTTGAGTTAGCTAAACAAAATAAACTCCATATCATGAGATATCCAACAAACATTTTGAAAAATTATCTAATAAATATATTATTGTTGAAGGAAAATGTGTCTTCGTCAACAAGTAACTGATGAGGGATAATTTAGGTATTTCTTATTTTTATGTATTATGGAAACATGTAATTGGACCATATATAAAGAGAGTCTTTGATGAAAAAGAGAACCCTAATTTCTACCGTCTCTTTCGTCTCTTTTTTATATATTCTCCTTATGCCTTTTCTTTTACACGTTATCAGTACGGAACTCTAACCTATTGAGAGTGTCGACGAATAAGCCTCCATAACCAAAGCAACAATTATACAGTTTTCGTACATAGAAAATCTAACCGCGTTGTAAGTTTGAAAATTCATTTTCTTATGTTTCAACCGTTGGATCGTGTTCCAATCTTTACAGAACCTTCAAGACCTTTTTACATACGTTATGAATGGTGAAGATTGGATTCGAAGATACGAGAAAATATATATAAAATTCCGAGGAAAGCAGATCTTATTTTTAGAAATCTCTGTGCAGCATTTTTCAAAATATGATTTCTCACAATCGAGCCGTTGGATCAGTCCAAAATTTGGATATATTATTACAAAGATATGTGAATTTATTCTTAATGTTAAAGATTTGAATATGAGGTCTGACGAATTCGATAATGAATTTCGAAAAGAGCTGATCCTGTTTCCCAAAATTATTTGCCCAACTTATTTTAAAAATTCAATCACGCACAATCTAACCGTTGGATGAAGATGGATTTTGGATATAATATTTAGAAGACATAGTGGTTAAATCTGTACGGTGGAGATCAGGTTTTAAGATATATGTCATCAGAAAGAGGACAAACCTATTAAAAAAACAAAATTAGAAAAGAAAATGACTTTCCTCCAAGGTAACTCGAATTACCCTATTATATTTCATGATATGTATTATTGGGCATTCTTATACAAAGCATGCGTATGTATATATGTTATATATGATTATATGCACATGATGTTATGTACAATATTGACAAATATAAAATCTTGCAATACTTTAAAGATATTCATAGAGTACATAATATATTAGTATTTATGCTCTTAGATGATTTCTAATTTAGAAATCGTAAATAAAGTTATTTATATGATTAGATGAGAGGTTGATCATGATTTTACCAATATGTTTAGTTAATCATGAATTTCGATGAATTGATAGATTCATGTATGTTGGTAATTCTCTTCAAGTTGATTTTATAAACTACTTTCAATGTATGCATTATTGATTGTATATTTACATATTTTCATGATATGAAAGTTCATGAAAGATAAAACATTATATAAATAAGTCTTGTGACAAAGTATATTCACATAATATTAAAGAAAGAGATATTCTTTAAATTCATTATCTAAAGAAATTGATTGAACTAACTCAATCTAAATACAACTTAATATACTCAAAAGAAATTGAGTATTACCATCATTGGTTTGATGTGGAAACTAGAAGAACTACAATTCCACAATAATATCATCCATCAACCCCCAATTGACAAAGAATCGTCAAATTTAGTCAAAGTCAATTCTCTAATGAACTTGAGACTTCATATTGACCCCAAATCTTATATTGAAAACATATGTGGTTTCAAAATCTCAATAAACTTTGGGATGTAATCTAAATGAATATTTTGAGAATTTCATGAAACACTATATCCAAGCATAAGAATTTAGTGAAAAGAAATTTGTTTACTTTTTAAAAAGGGTCAATGACTTTGATATATTGCGACTAAAAATATGTCTTACCATATGTGAAAAAGAAAGTCATTTTAAATGACAATAATAAATTAAGAGATGCGACCTCACTCTATTTTTTTCCACTTGAGCAAACATACAGTTGTACTTGTATAATATTAATTATAATAATAAGTCATTGAGAGACATGACATTATTTTTCATAATACCAATGTTAGACCTTCGGATAAAGAAATTTCTCGAGGCTAACTAGGATCGATATGAATAGTGGAAATAACCTCAAAGTAAAGGGGAAGAGACATGTTGATCCCTACCTATGTGGGAAGAATGAACCACAAGGTAAGACAAGTAAAGAGTTYGTKATMTTTATTGGATATCCCTACCTATGTGGGAAGAATGAACCACAAGGTAAGATATGTAAGAGTTCGTTATATTTATTGGTCATGGTAGAAGTCATGGAGGTTCCCCCAATAACCTTTCTTAGTCAATAGATATCCTCTATTTTGATTGATGAAAGTATAATCAATCATTCATATTAGACTATTGTGTTTGGTCTTAAAGTTTATTTTGAGTTAGATTCATGTGATGTGGCCTGATTTAAATTAATTATTATTTTATTAGGCTTATTGATAAATTTTACATTTCATTCTAAAGCATTGAATGTAATTGAGTTTATTTACCACACATTCACATACAAGGTTCATGAGTAAATTATTAGATATAATGTAACATATCTAACAAATAATGTAGAATGAAAAGTATTTTGTTCAAATATCTCTGTAGAATGTGTGAATTTGTCGAGAAATAGACAATTATTCACTTAATTGATATTTATATGTGACAAAGTCTTGATGCATGGTGGCACATTGATTAAAGTCATAAAATCTCATTATGGACCAAGAGCGAACACACCTTGTTATGTTTGATGATATTCATGTTGATGATTATCATTAAGAAGTACATTATGAGAATGGAACTATACTTTTAATTTATGTGGAAGAAAGCATGTTTTAGAGTCAATCTAATAATTTTACTTTACTACTTTTTGATTATTGAATCATAAGTTATAACCAACAAAGAACTTTTGGACACTGGCTCATTCAAGTTTTGACACCACTGACATGGATTCTTTGGTCATAGGGATATGATGGTCCATATTATAAGAAATTAACATGAACATCTTTTATTTTGAGTGAAACATAAAATGAGATAGAAATTTAATGCATAGTATAGTGTCAAACAAATGTTGTTCAATTATAGCCAGTGCATTCTAAAGTACTAGGAGCACTACATACATTCATATCTCAAAGATACATCACTCATTTTTTTAAAACTTTTTCATTAGCAAAATTGTATTATTGAGACCTGCATTTGCTAAAGATACAAAGTATAATATTTCATTCTTATAATTGATAATTGGTGATACATGTGGACATGACCATTCAAAATGCGGATCATTCAAGTATTTTATAGTTTTGGTTGATGCTTCAGCAAGTATTGTCCATAAAAATGTTGTATTTGCAAAACATCTAGCACATTTAATATGATTGAGGACTCACGACCCTTATAAAGCATCCAAACTCTTAATGCTAGAGAGTTTACATCAAAAGTACTTGATGTCTATTACATTTTAATAAAGATCGATGTACTGGATCTTGTACCCTAATGTGCATATATAATAAGGTCTCAAAGAAGACACCGTCAAAAGGAATATAAATGGTGACTAAGATAATATTTATGCGCACTCATTTGTCATTGCACAAGGTTATGCAATATTGCACGCAACTCTTACTTATTCGTTTATGAACCCCTACTAACCAGATATTTTGTGTACCAGTTGGTAACTGGATATAAGCCTGACAATTCATATCTACGCATATTTGATTAAGCAATATATGTGCCTATTGCGACCCCACAACGCATTATATGGGTTTTCAAAGACGATTAAGTATTTATGTTGGATATGAATCTCCAATAATTATCCGCTATTTGAAGACGATCTCTTTATCACTAAATTAGCGAATTTGTCACTCAAATGAGACAATCTTCCCGTCGTTAGGGGGAAATAAGAAAAATTATTTTCTAATGGAACGACAGGAATATTTTCATACTATGTCTCATTATGATCCCCGCATTTCACAATGTAACGTGAAAGAAAAGTAAAGTGAACAATTGATCTTCAAAGTACAAAAGACTCAATTTCTAAAGTGACGAGATCATATATATACCAGCTGTAAATGTGTATGCAAGGTTAAAGACCCTATAAAGGGCACAATGTCACATATTAAGATATTTCAATCATACTTAGTGGAGGTGTGGTTGAGGTCGTGACTCCCAAAAGGAACAGAGGGAGGTCACTTGGTTCGATCAATACTCGCCCAAGGAATAAGAGGGCATGTATGTCACAACTTTAATTGATCATCAATGAAGATAATGACTCTCATGAGATTATCTCTGATTATACTTATGTCCATGAATCATTACCGGAGGACGCTCCGATGTTTAATATGATTCCAGAGAATAAAGAAACCTCAATGTACAATGTGAGTTTATATGAGTTGGTGGAAAGATCTTCCACACACATTGATAATGGTATCAAACCACGCTCTATTGAAATGTCAATATTGAGCAAATTGACCTAATTCTAAAGAATCAATTCAGGTAGAACTAAATTCACTAACAACAAGACATGTGTCTGGTCTGGTAGTGCTAACCTCACCAAGTGTAAAGACTGTAGGACATAAACAAAGTTTTATCAGAAAGCACAATGAGAAAAACAAAGCCATGAGATGCAAATCTATACTTGATGCACAAAGTTTCTCAATACGCCCTGGAACTGACTATGAAGATATGTAATCTCTCATAATAGGTGTTATAATTCTAAAGAATGAGAATGCAGCTTATACCTGTGGTTACATCATATCTCTATGGGGATCATGATTTAGAGATATATATACGAAAGTGCTTGCTGGCCTTTCGTTGCCAAGGTAAGTGACTCTAAGCCACGGAGTGCATTTACAATTAAATTAAAATACTCACTTTATAGATTGAAACAATCCAGATGGATATGGTATAACCGTCTAAGTGACTACTTGATTGAGAAAAAATAATCTATGCCCTTGCGTATTTATAAATAAAATAAGTTTTAAATTTGCGATTATGATTGTATATGTCGATGAAAGGAACATAATATACACTCTTAATGAAATAAGAGATATCGCTAGTTATTTGAAATTTTAATTTGAGATAATGCATCATGGGAAAACTTGATCATGTTAAGGATTTTAACTAAAACCGAGTTTGTGGAATACTAAATTCTACAGTTTGCATATATCCAAAAGATGATCAGATAATTAAATATGGATAAGTGCAATATGTTAGCACTCCTATGATTGGTCAAAGTGAAGATACAAGGAAATATCAATTTCGTCAATGGAATGACGAAGAACTAGTGGGAGCTGAAATTCTCTACCTACGTACAATATGCGCATTATTGTACCATTACTAATACCCTTGACCAAATATTAATTTCTCAAAATTGTTATCTTGATTTAACTCAAGAAAGCGCAATGTCACTGGAATGGAATCAAAAAGTAATTTGATACCTAAAAGAAACCATTGACGCGAGTTTATTTTTCCCATTCATAAATATAATTGGGACTGCAGATGGTCTTGTAACCCCTATAGAAAATGTTGAGTTTACTTCCTACTATGAAACACCAGATAGTATCATTGATGTTGGTTACTCATTTGATCCATGTAAAGAGATCATTATCATACATGTAGTAGTTCGTGAGTATCTACGATAAATGTTATGATCATTCATATATTTGATAATAGTGGCTTGAACTCTATCACTGAGAAAGATGTGATAATACGAGTAATATCACCACAACTCTTCTACAACTAACAACTATGCACTCTCTAAAGAATCAAGTAAATTGAGGAAGTGGAAACTTTCAAAGTTCTCTTGATAGATGTACATATCAGAGAGAGGTGTACACTTTAGGGGGAGTCTTAACATAGGTGTGTTGTACTCTTTTTCCTAGACCAAGTTTTATTTTCCCATTGGGTTTTGTTACTTGGCAAGGTTTTAACGCGGCAACAATGAAACACCATTTCACCATTTGACTTGGCACAAGGGGGAGGGTTGAAGGAAAAACACAATTAGTATGCCTTCATAAACAAGTAGTTGATGAGGGATAATTTAGGTACCTGTTATCTTTATGTATTATGGAAACATGTAAATGATACCCTATATAAAGGGAGTCTTTGATGAATAAGAGAATCCTAATTTCTACCGTTTCTTTTGTCTCTCTTTTATATCTTCTCCTTATACTTTTCCTTTTACAATTATTAAGTAATTAATGTTCATTTGTAGCAACTATCTCATCTATGATCTATCTCATAATTCTCATGTTTATCCCAGTTTTTCCAATTTACTTTCATTAAAAGATTATTGATTTTCATGACAAGAAGTGAAGACAAATGTCCATAACTAGACAGACTATTTTATTAAGTCCACGATTTAGTTTTGACATGTCAACCTTTTATTAAGTGAAAACTAACCATTGGAGAGTGATTTTTATGAAAAGTCTAGTTTTGTTGATGTGGCCTCACTGTACTAATCATTGAAGATGTTCTTAAATCTATCTAGAAGTATGTCTAATACCACATAGAATAATAGACTTTTTGTACAGAGATTTATATTCATTGCAATAAAAGTAAAAGAAGGTCTATGTGAGGTGACATAAAAAAAAATACACATAGTCCCTAATTGGTTGAACTGATTCAAACAGTTGATAGGTGATGATTGATAGCTGATAGCTGGTTTTCAATTAGTGCTTGGTGAATTAGTTGATTAAAGTAGCTGACTGAAGGTTAATTTACCAATATAAATATGATTAAAAAATATAAATTATTATACATAAAAATAAAAGAAAAACATAAAAAATAAAAGAAATAAATTATAATAATTAATGAAGACTTCACAAAAGATTATTTCTAAAAAAAGAAGACAAATACTTGAAGAATAATTAAAAAGATAATTATAATAATAAATAAAACTTTAATTATGACTAATAAAAATATTTTCGTAAAATATAAAGTAATATATTTGTTTATAAATAAAATATGTTTTACAATATAAAAGGATTTTACTAAATAAGGTAGGAACTTATTACAAAAGGCTACGATTTGTAACTTTTTCTGAACAAGAGCTTATTAGGCAGAATAAGCTCTCAGGAGCTTATTCTTGGTTCTTACCAAGCAGCCTAAAAAAGCTTATTTTGATAAAATAAGTTATAAGCACTTTCAATAAGTTGAACCAAGCAGACCCATAGTCTCCTCTTGGGTTATTTTGAGACCCATTGATAGACCAAGAATTTTAAATGGAGAATTATGGTAAAATATGGTTTTTGACTTTATTCTTGAATTTTACATTGGAGTTAGGGGTGTGCAAAATTCGGTCAAAACCGAATTGACCAAAAAAACCAAATTAACCGAAGAATTCGGCTCGGTTTTTCGACCAGTGGTTCGGTTTTCGGTCGTAAAACTTTCGGTCAATTCGGTCGGTTTCGGTTTGACTACCAACAAACCGATATAACCGAACCGACCAAATTATATATATATATATATATANAAAAAGAGGAAATCGGTTCGGCCGAAATCGACCGAAATATTTCGGTTCGGTTCGGTTTCCCAAATTTTTTTGGTCGGTTCGGTCCGACCAACGACCGAATTCGGTCAATTCGGTTTTGACAATTCAGTCGGTTCGGTCGACCAAACCGACCGATGCACACCCCTAATTGGAGTAACTCGGTCCATTTTCACTTGAGTCTATTTTCATCATCCAAGTCCTTAATAAGTTTATTACTATGCCAACCAAGTAAAAATCAACTTAAAATATTAGAGATGCTTAAGACAATCACATATTTTTTTAATAGAAAAAAAATCTTTTTATAGAAAAAACACACTCTCAAGATAAGAAAAGTACACAAAATAATGGGAAGTTATTTCAGAACATTGTTATAGTGCCAAGTTTCTTCAAAAATAAATAGAAATGTTAAGTAGTGTTATGTCATTTGATATTCTCAAAGGCTTTGCTAATTCGTCCGATTTTGTAAATAATGTTAGTTCTTTAAAGAAAAATATAAATGACAACAAGTCGGTGGAATAAGTACGAAGATTTGTGACACCAATATTAAGGGGTGTCCCTGGTCAAAGAGTTCGGCGGGATTTAGAATTCCATATTATTGTCAACATTCTTAATTTGGATTTTCATGGAATTCATCAAACTCTTGAGATTCTCAACTGGAATTTTAATAGATTTTAAAAAACTTCAGCATTCTGAAATATTTTATGTACGATTTATTTTATAAATAAATTTGAATGGATTTTAATAAATTCTAGATCATAATTATTAAGAAAAAATTCTATGCAAAATATAACCTCACCTTCTCATAATTTGAATTCCATTCTCCTAATAATAATAATAATAATAATAAAGAATTTGAATCCCATTCTCATAATAATAATAATAATAATAATAATAATAATAATAATAATAATAATAATCCCAGTGTACAAAAGATTATGTGTTTATATATAAATGTCATTCCTTGTTTCATTGGTCAATTACTTGTCCTTGTACCTAAATACTTTTTTACTTAACTATTTCATCGTATATAAATAGTGAATTTTTTGACGCAGTTCATGAACTCTTTAAAAGTATTTTGTATCTTTTTAAAATCATCACAACTCCTAAAATAAATAGTAGGTGCTTATAAGATTATTAAATAACAAAATAGAAGATCTCTCCCTCTCTTGCATAATACTATCTTATTTCGACAACATAATCTAGTTTTTTTTTTTTTTTCTATTTTACTAACATTATGTAAATAAAATATTTTATTAGAAAAATATGTTGTTGATCAGTTTGTTTCGAATGCCTCTGATTTTGAGAGAGAGAGAGAGAGTAGAACAATATTTGTCACTCAAATTTCGGATCTAGTTTGGCGAGTAGGGTTCGATTTAGATCTGAGGTAAAACAATTTTGGGTTATAGGTTGAATTAGACCCGACCATGGCTGGTTTGTCGATCTATGGGCTTTGATTTTCCGGTGCGAGTGATGGGTTTTTAATTTTTCTCCCGATGATTTGTTCTATTTTGTCGTGGGTAGGATATTATCTATTATCTATTTTCTTTTTACATTTTTTGTTCAATCTTTTAAGGTTATGAAGACAAAATTCATTTCTCTATCCTATGCTATAGACCCTTATTCATTTGTGATGATTTATGTTTATGTGTATCCGAGTCGCCTCAATGTAATTCTCGTAATTATCATGTAGCCTTATAATCTTTTCTTTTCATTTTATTGATTGATTTTTTGTCATTATTTTTATTTTTATTTTAGGCTTGAACAAATTGGGGATATTTGGGTGATAAGAAATACAATTCCTCATTCTGAATGAGCTTATTTGAGGACTCACTTCTATTTAATTTGTTGTTCTAATGGATTTAAGATATAAAAAACACCGAGTAATTATATACTCCCTCCATCCTATTCTATCTGTCGCAATTTAGAAATTCTCATATCCTATTCTATCTGTCACATTTACATTTTCAAGAGAGAATAATTGTTATTTTTTACTTTCCCAATAAGAATTAAATGTTACTTTACTAATTTTACCCATACCTTTATTTTTTCACACTTTTAATTATTCTAAACAAAAGGATATTATGATCATTTGATACTTATAATTATAACACCAATCATTTTTATTATTCTACATGAAATGATCAATTGCGATAAATAGAATAGGACATAGGGAGTAACATTTTGTGCTCAATTTACTGTAATTGGTATTTTGAAGTGCCATGAGTAATATACAAAATGTAATGAATTCATATGATGTTTGCCTGCCAATGTATTGTGATATATCAACATCAAGGCCAAAACCTTTGTGGTCCAAAAAGATGTATTTCATCCTCCTTTAGCTTTCCTAAGAGGTTAGAGGGTTTATTGGATATTTTTCTTGCTTTATCTATTTGATGTTGAATGATGAGGATGGAATTTGATTGGTTCATCTTTTATTTTTATCTTTTTGATACAGAAGGAATTTGGATTCTTAGAATTAATCAATGCTTTTATAATATACTAGCAAGTGTTTTTTTTCCCAAGTTTTTCCCTTTTGTAATATACGAGCAGTGCTTTTATAATATGCTAGCAAGTTTTTTTTATTTAAGTGTTTTTTATTTTATTTTATTATGAGCGGTGCTTTTATAATATACTAGCAAGTGATTTTCTCATTGTAAGTTGTACTTTTATAATATACGAGCAGGTACTTTTTTTTTCTTCTATAAGCGGTACTTTATAATATACTAGCAAGTGATTTTTACTGTAAGTTGTGCTTTTATAATATAATAGATAGTGGTTTTATAACACAAAGTTGTGATGCATCATCCACCACATACATCATAATATATCATCACGATTGTTTAATCAATACAATGTAGTGCTAATAACTTTTCTAAGCAATATATTCATGAAATAACACCATGATAATTTACTTGAATAGAGAAGACATGAGGATATCTTTTTATTAAACCCTGACATATAAAAGCATTATTGTCATAAACACTGGAAATGATAAGATAGCACCAGTATTATTTAGAGAATTTAGAGTAGTGTCGTTCATTTTTGAGAGAACTATCAACATGATAAAATAACACTTAACCATATACAAGTATCGTAAGGATAAGGAAAGTTAATAAATAGATTCAAAGTTGTAACAAAGCACAGTGCAACAAAGTTTAAAGCACTACGATTATGACTAAGAAGCACCAAACAATAAATAGCTTCACAGTCATTATAAGATTCGAGCGCCTCCTCGCGCAGTATTAAACGCCGACAACACATCCGAACATGACACCTTATTTATTATTCCTCCGAAAAATATCTTATGTGAGAAGTCTACATAAATCAGGGGTGCAATCCTCCACTGACGAGCTCTTCAAAAAATTTATACATGCACTGGAATTGCAAAACGTACACCAAAGTGCTATTTTATCTGACAACGCACCCGAAGGCATTTTATTACTCTATTTGACAAACTCCAATTTTTAAAATAAGAATTAAGCAAAAAATTACTAACCCCAAACTAATCAACACAACACCATACAGTTTACAACACAACACTAGCACCAACACATTTACAAACTTATAAAGCACTTCATAAATTTCAAGAGCAATTCAACCATTAATAGGTAACATTAAACATTTTCACACTTAGTGTTGATATTTAGGGACACACATCACCTGGGAAATGGTTAGCACTGTCACAAGAATAAACCCTTAAAAGCATCACACACTAGTACAAAAATAGCTTTTTAGAACAGACATTCTAGAACTTCTCTTGCAGTTACATTCTAGATGTCATTCGATGGCATTTTCGTAATAAAAAGCAGTAATACTAGAACAACTTTTACAATATACGTTCTAAATAAATGGAGACTGAGCATATCTAGAACGTATATCTTAAAACCTGTTCTAGAATGTTAACCTTTTAGAACGTATATTTTAAATACGTTCTGGTGTATTAAATTATCTAGAACATATATTATTAAATACGTTCTTGTATATGTACTTATTTAGAATGTATGTTGTATTATATGTTCTAGAAATTAATAAAATTTATTTTTTAAAATAAGAAATCACTCTCTAGCATACACCTCCCCTCCTCTCTTCGTCACCTCCCCCGTCTCTCCGTTGTTTTCATTTTGCCCTATATTTTTAACTTCACCTGCTTCGTTAAATGGTTCTTCATCGCTGACTTCTCCAAAATCAACATCGGCTTCAAATTCTGAAAAGTTTAGTGTATCCTCAAAAGGCTCATCTCCAAACGGGCCCTTTTTTCGAGCCCTCAAAGACACCTGAACCACCATACAATTATGCTCTGGTAAATCCAAATGGCAACACCTTTGTGCGATTCGTACAGTCCACCGAGTCCCCATCGAAAGAGTAAGCGAATTTATATTTAGAAGATGTTTGATGTTTTTTGTTTGTGTTTTGGTATGATAATTTGCATAATTAGGGCTACAAATTAGGGGATTTTATGAGCTTGAATGCAACAATTATGAAAATTGAAAGAGGTGTTAGGTCCATGGCATGAAATAAAGCATCTACTTCTCCTTCACGACACCCTTTATATATTATATGAAAAGTAGAAACTTACATTTACATGATTACTTTGTTATATGAATGTGAGTGACTATTTTTGTTTGTTTGACCTCTCTAGGTCAATAGTAGCCATTTGGGATGGGTGCGGTCTGTTGCTGTTGACCCAAGAATTCAAGAGTGTGTTTGTGGGCGCTATAACAAGTCTCGTGGCTAGTTATTCTGTTCTTGAAAAATTATGGACGATGTACAGATCCTCATATAGTTTATGTCTATGAGAAATCTTTCAGTTCCTATCTATTATTTGTCATGAAATCGGCTATGTAGAAGTTGAAAAGGTTTCTTGATTCTTTGTTTTGGCCATCTCACTTTGCAACTGAGAGTTTTTATCTTCATATTTATGTTGTAATTGTATTATATTATATACCCACCTCTTATGTAGCTTAAGCAGTGACAAACGGAACTTAGCAGAAACATGAAGTTCCATGATTTAGATTTTTATTGGGTTTGTGTTGTATTATTGTATGACATCTGTATTAGATACTTACTTTTCGATGGGTGCAGCGTTTTGCTGCAGTGATTATGAGGATTAGGGAACCAAAGATGAAAGCAATTATATTTGCATCTGGAAAGATGGTAAGTTTTGATTATCTTTTGGTAATCATTTGTAAGTCTTAGAATCTGCACCTTTGTGGTATTTTTGTTGTTGATTCCATGTTTGTTAAGTGCTTAATGCTTATGTTCCACCCCTTAACTTTTTTTCACTTTTGGAGAGCAAAAGGTTAATTTCAAGTCTTTTATGATGATTTCCTATTAAATCTTTTTTCCCTTGTTATTTCAGGTTGTACAGGAGTCAAGAGTGAAGATCAATCAAGACTGGCTGCTCGGAAGGTATATCATATCATATGACAAACATGGTTACGATCTAGTAAAACTGCAGTTAGGTAGTTTCTTGAAGAAAAAACATTTTGGATCTATTGACATAAGGATAAACACATGAAGTTCCTGTTTTCACATGAACTAGTTTGTAAAAAGGAAGCCTTACACAAGATTGACTAGGCAGTTCAATTATCTCATGTTAGTAAGTTCTTTTTCCCTTGCTCTCACTATTTGTTCACCCTCCTATTTCTGCAGTATGCTCGAATTATTCAAAAGCTTGGGTTCACCAGCAAAATTTAAGGTACTTACCTGCATCCTCATTTGTCAAGGACTTGATTGCACCTTACATTTGTTTTTTATCTTTCAATATGGAGTTTATACTTTGTAGCATCATTTTTTTTCTCTCTTTTCTTTTCTTACAGGATTTCAAGATTCTGAACATAATTGGTTCACGTGATGTGAAATTTCCCATTCGACTTGAGGGCCTTACGTATGCGCACGGTGCCTTCTCAAGTGTGAGTGGTTCATTTACTGTGTTTTCATCTTGTTTCTTAATCTACCCTCAACAACATTTTAAATGATTTTAGTTCACAATGTAAAGTAATGCAGATGTCCACATGACCTGGAAGTGTCTATATTTGGTTGCAATATTAATATTATTCCCTTGTTTAACCACTTCTTTCATGAAGGTTTCAGTGGGAGATAATGGTACAATAGGAGATATACTGATATAAAAATATATTTGTTGTCACTCAGCAGTTTTGGATGTTTTTGGCACATAGTGGAAATTTAGATTCTTCACACTAATTACTTCGTGTCCCAATATAATGAATTTATGGTTCCATTTGACTTTTATAATCTTTCGAACGATATTGAAAAGATGAAAGTTGTATATATACACAAAACTGTCGTGAAAGCAATTGTTGCTGCCAACTCTAGGTTTGATGAATCTAGAATGACCTTTTTTTGGCTATACATGAAATGGTAATGTAGTAGAGTATGTTGTGTGTGAGATAAAAAAGATGTTTTGTCAATTAAAAAACACATTTAAATAACCAAATATCAAATTGGGCATTTCTTATGAATCATTTTTTTGGGTGTAACTGTTTATTTGAGTGATTTTGAATGTGGCGAGTGACCATCAATTCATGGCTGGACCGATTGGACTGTCAGTTAGTCTGTTTTGGAACATTGATTGAGACCCTGTTGTGTCGCTTTGTGGGGATCCAAATTTAGTAAAAGATGCTTTATTTTGGAACATTTTGAAGAAATAGGTCTGGAAACTCGGGACGATGGGTTATCAAACTCAATGCAGTTAATGATGAGTTTCATTTCAATGGTTGTGGAATTTGAGATTTTCACCATTATTGTTTGGTCATATCTAATTGGTCATGCACTAAATGGCTATGTCTTGCACTAAATGGTTTATGAAAACAAAGAACACCAACCATGGTCCATTAAAGGAGAACGGAACTAGCAGTAACAAAATATAGTAACCACCCTATACCAAAAATAACCCCCTCTCCCCAAAATCACGATTGAAATTAATGTGAAAAAAATTAAAAATAAATCCACCTAAAATCTGTCAAAGCATCTACATTGAGCATCTCCAATGGCATGTCTATTAGAGAGATTGGGAAAATTCCCATTTGATGCACTTCTTAAAACATAATATCTCATATAATCCATTCAAATTTTATGTTCCCATTTAGGTTATATTAATCCAATTATAACATAAATTAATATGTATTTTCACAATTATACCCATATTTATGAATGGTAAGATGATAATCACTTTCTAATCTCTCTCTTCAAATCTGCTCACACTACGCTTGATTTTTCTACAAATCAACACAAGTACTTTCCTTCTTAATTGCAATTACAATTCATTCTTTCTTTAAAGTACTTTCCTTCTTTAATTCATTTAATTACAATTCCTTCTTCAATTTGTTTTTTCTAACTTGAAGTAAGTTTTTGAAATGACAAGATTTTTTTTATGATAGCATGAACTAACACCTACATATTTTATACTACCAAATGTAAACTAGTATGACCTTTTCCATGAAATAATTTCACGATGTAGTACAAAATTATACAATTTAGTATAAAATTATGACAATATATGAATAGTAGTATGAAATTTCACTATGTAGTATGCAATTCCATTTTATAGTATATGAAATTTGACCGATGGCAACCGATGACAATTGGTGTGTATAAAATTTCTTGATATAGTACGGAATTTTACAATATAGTATTAAATTTATTGATGTAGTATAAAGTTTAGTATGAAATTTATTGATGTAGTATCAAGTTAGACCGGCGGTGGTAGTATGCAATTAATATATACTCCCCCCGGTTCATATTAAATGTCATTTTAAAAGTTAAATTTTGTTTCGTATTAATTGTCGTTGTAGAACTTTTTACCCATTTTCTCCAACTTTATCACTACACATTTAAAGAAACAAAATAAATTTATGTACTAATTAGAAATATTATTAATTGATTAAGGGTGTATTAGTCAAATTTACATATTCCTTAATTGTAGACATAAATTTTAAAACGACATTTAATAAAAAATGGAGGGAGTAGTAGTTTGGATTTTATTGGATTAAATTGGGAACGATATGAAAAAAAAAAGAAGTTAATAAGGATAATTTAGTATGGTGATAGTATGCAATTAATATATAGTAGTTTGGATTTTATTGGATTAAACTGGGAAAGATTTGAAAAAAAGAAGAAGTTAATAAGGATAATTTAGTATTTTTATGTAGTATCTTGGATCAAGTAGAAAGTTGGAATTTCAATGGTTTGTTTGAGAAAAAATAATTTTCTATTGGTCTATATAGGATTGTCCCTTAGAGATTTATACAGAAGTCATTTAGACGGATGTAAAAGCCATGTGTCACAGACTAGCATTTTAAAAAACGCGCTCCATTAGATTTTCTTTTTCATAGTCTCTAATCATAAGTGAATATTATTATAAGGGAAAAAACTTTTTACCCTCCAAACTATTTCGATTTTTACAGTTTCCCATACAAACTTTTTTTGGGGACAAACCGTCATCTGAACTTTGCGCGAATTGCAAGTTACCCCCTCAAATCAGAAACTGAGTGGTTTTGTACACATCACCCGGTTTGATCAAGGGTGCTTCGGTCATATCACTTCTTATATCTAATTAAGATTATATACTTTTATAAAATATAATTATATTTATTTAAATTGTTAAAAAAACAAAAATTATTACAATTTTCACATATTGGGTACAACCTCTGGACCCGACTCGACAATTCGCCGGCCAGCAAACACGCCATCGCGGCTCTACCGGCGGTACAGATCTCGCCCATCCACGTCGACTCCGATTCGCACTGCGCAGTGTGTACCGATGCCTTTACCCTTGAATCCGAAGCTCGCGAGATGCCCTACAAGCACACATATCACTCCGATTGTATTTCCCCGTGGCTCGATCTCCATAACTCGTGCTCGGTGTGCTGGCACGAGCTGCCGAGCAACGAGACGGATGGGGTTCCGGCCATATCGGAGGCGGTGGGACTGTCGATATGGAGGTTTGCCGGCGGTGGTTTTGCTTAACTCGATCCGTCGCTTAGAAACTCGTACCTCAGAGACTACCAAAAACTAAAATTAGAAAACTCGGGGCAAACCATCACCACCATCTGTAACTGCTACCATCCGCCTCAATATCGGATCCAAAACATATGCACACGAGCTTATTGAGAAAAAGAATTAGGCCTCAACCACTTCGTCTAAATTGCCGGATAGCTTTGACATCTAGAAGCGCAGTCGTCGTTTTCGTTGCAGTAGCAACTAAGAAAACCTGATGGCTTTCAACTCTAGATCACCTTCCTGTGCTGCTGGTTCTGAGATCCGATTCATCGTACACCGCCGCGCCTCGTGCTCATGAACCCGCCTCATCCTGTCGTACCTTCCCGCCGATGAGTGAAAGGTGAGTCGTCGACGGGGAAGTGATTAAGGATTTAGACGTTAATTTACAACTGTAATCCGCTAACGAACTTAGGGTTTATTTCTCATCTGTCGAGAATACGACGGTCCAGATGGAGGCCGAGAAAATCATCAAGGAGCTGTAAATATGACTGAAGTACCCTTGATTATGTGTACAAAATCACTCAATTTCTGGTTTGAGAAGTAACTTGCAATTCGCGTAAAGTTCAGATGACAGTTTGTCCCCCAAAAAGTTCGTATGGTTAACTGTAAAAATCGAAATAGTCCTGGGGGCAAAAAGTTTTTTTCCCTTATAATAATAATAATAATAATGGAAAAAAACTTTTTGCCTCCCAAACTATTTCGATTTTTACAGTTACCATACGAACTTTTTTTTTTCGACAAACCACCATCTGAACTATTCGCGAATTGCATTTTACCCAACACCACTTTTTTTTTTTGTGATTTTGTGATCAAAAACGGATGACATGGCGCAATCGGATTGTGCCACATCATCCGATTTTGATTACAAAACCACAAAATAAGTGGTGTAGAGGGTAAAATGCAATTCGCGCATAGTTCAGATGACGATTTGTTGGAAAAAAAAGTTCGTATGATAAACTGTAAAAATCAAAATAGTCTGGGAGGCAAAAAATAATTACTCCTAATAATAATAATAATAATAATAAAACATGAGAATGATTGTTTATGAATAATGTAATGCTAAGTATATACGATGATTGTTTATGAATCACATGCTACTAATTTTTTAAGACACCTCTTGAGAATGCATAACACACTGCTAATTATAGTCAGACACTATTTGTATATGAATTACATACTGCTAAGTCTCGTCGTACACACTAATTGTATATGAATCACATGTTGTTTAAGTATAGTTAGATACACTGCTAAGATATTCAAAAAAACATATGTAGTAGGAAAAAAATTCAATTAAAAAGTGTATATACATCAATATAACTCCCCTTTAAAACAACACGAAGAACTTGACAATATCAAGCTTAAAAAAACACACAACACTTGTGTATGAAACATACAAAATAACTAGCTACAATAACAAACACCTATCTTACGTATATTGACTGTGTAAGTCTAGAAAATGAGAAAAAATAGAGTTGTTCATCCACCTAATTACTTTCTATTGTGAAATATGATCTTCTCGCCTTTTTTTTGGAAAAGACAAATACGGTAAATGTATCTTTCTGGTTAAAGAATCTCTTTCTAGTAAGTCTTATATAAAGGCATTATGAGCAGTGGCGGATCTATTGTGGGGCCTGGGTGGCACCGGCCCCACCAAATTTTTATTTTTTATTTTTTCATAGGTAAGAATATGAATATATATATTATGCCACACCAAATTCTTGGTTAATAATAACATAGAAAGGTTGGGTTTGGGCCTTATGTATTTCCTTGGCCCATGTTTACATTTCCTACGCCTCTGCCAATATAAGTACTGTCATCCTTTT
>BMAC01000931.1:312826-358958 GCA_014905375.1 Phtheirospermum japonicum
GAAAGACTTAGAGAGTGCTCCATAAGTAATGACTCAATTGCAGCTTTAAAGTTCGGGGTCAAGGTTATGATGGTGCTAGTAATATGCAAGGTGCAATTAATGGCCTCAAAACTTTAATCATGAGTGAATCTCAATCTGCATATTATGTTCATTGTTTTGCTCATCAACTTCAATTGACACTTGTTGCTGTTGCTAAAAAAAATGTTGATTGWRGTTGGTTATTTGTTGATGTAYTTGGACCTTTGTTGAATTTTGTGGGTGGTTCACCTAAGAGGAAAGAATTCCTCCGACAACGACAAGCCGAACGTGTTATAGAGGCACTATCTTTAGGTCAGCTTGAATCGGGAATCGGTTTGAATCAGGAGGTTAGCCTAAGTAGGCCCGGTGACACTCGTTGGGGATCTCACTTTAGAATTATTTTGAATGTGATTAATTTGTACCCCATAATTCTTGAGTCGCTTGATGCCATTGGARATTTTTCGGATAGTGTTGACAAGAATAAAGCCGAGTCATTAACACACATGTTGATGTCTTTTTATTTTATTTTCCTAGCACATTTGATGGTGAGTATATTTGGAATAACAAATGAGTTGAACATGGCCTTACAAAAAAGTGATCAAGATATTGTGAATGCAATGGCAATGGTTGATGTGACTAAGAGGAATTTACAAGAGATGAGAGAGAATGGATGGGATTCTCAAATGAATAAAGTTACTTCATTTATGATGAAGTATGGCATTGATATTCTTAACATGGAGGAAAATTATGTTGTCCCGGGAAGACGGAAATTTCGTGGTGGTATGCCGCAAGTGARAAATCTTCATCATTTTCGAGTTGAAGTTTTTTTAAGTGTCATTGATCTACAATTGAAAGAACTTGAAAATCGATTTTGTGAGGTAAGTAAAGAATTACTTATTTGTATGTCTTGTTTTAGTCCCGCAAATCACTTTTCTTCATTTGACATAACAAAATTGATTCGACTTGCCGAGTTCTATCCTTGTGAGTTCCCAAGCGTTGATTTGTTATTTTTTGAACATTCACTTCGCAACTTCATTGTTGATATTCGAAATGATGAGAGGTTTTTTGAGGTGAAGAATCTTAATGAGCTTTCTATAAAACTTGTGGAGACRCAAAAGCATGAAACTCATCCAAAAGTGTATTTGCTCTTGAAATTAGTGCTTCTTCTCCCCGTGGCGACGACAAGTGTTGAAAGAGTATTTTCTGGAATGACGTATGTGAAGAATAAATTGCGTAGTAGTATGWGAGATCAATTATTGAATGATTRTTTGGTTACGTATTTAGAAAAGGATTTGTTTTTGAATATTAGTATTGATGCTATTGTAAGTCGATTTCAAAATATGAGAACTCGACGAGAACAAGTGTTGTAGTTTTCTTTCCCAACTTTTATGACTTATTATGTAATGTCGTAAATTTTAGTATAATTTTAAGAACTTGTTATTTTTTTCCTATCATGTATATTATTGTGTTATTTGTATTGTTGACTCGGTGCCCCACCAAAATAAATTTTCTGTATCCGCCTCTGATTATGAGTACACAAGTGAATACTTCCAGACACTTCATCAAGGGCGGATGACCCATTAAAATAAATCTAATATTAATAATAAATAATCATAGCAATAACCAAATAATATTGCTTTAGTGAGTATTACATAATGCTAAATATAGTTTGTCATGATGCTTAGTAATGAATTAGTATTACATGCTAGTGTCGAAATAAGAGAATGAGAAACAAACATTAAAATGATGGATTTATGAACAAAAAGAAAAAGAAAAGAAGGCGAAAATCAAGTTCTAATTGAGCCCATCGAAATATCAATCTCAATCAAACTGTCTTCTTCCCCACTAATCTCATTAATATCCGAAAAGAAATCAAGAAATTCAATCTCTAACTCATGCCTCTTCATTTCTTCTTGCTCTGGTAGCCTTATATCAATAAGGTAGTCTTCTTCCACTTCCTCTGATATTAATTCGCCGCCTAAACTCACACTCAAATTTGATCCTAAAGCAATAGAAGGAATAGGGCCAAGCTGATCAAACATTTTACCATATGTGTCTCCTTTTTCATTCACTTGATCACAAACTACAGGCTGGACTGTATTATCGTTTGTAAAGTCCTTTTCTTCTGGATGGAAAGACAATGATGTGATATGGGATCGATCAAGAATCATGTCTTCATCTCTAATTGCTTGTGCCGACCTCTCATTGCTAGTCTCTTTCTTGTAAATTAACATAATGTTCAAAGATAGAAAAGAAGAGACAATTACCAAGATTGAGAAGTGGACATAGGGAGTTGAAAGAAGTGCAACAAATAGTAAGGACGCTCTAAAGAGATCAATTATCATTGAAGTGAAAGAAAAATGACAAATCATTTGCTTACACATTAGAAAGGGTTCGATCATTCAATATGTCAATTGAACTTAGAGAAAATAGTCATTCTCAAGATATTGGACGGAGGGGGTAAGAAAACAACCTTTTGTCTTCAAGGTTCAAACTTTCTAGCAGTGAGCTTCATATAATATATACTCTTCTGCAGAGATGTGTCCTGTTGGTTCCATTGATTTGTAACTATAACCGTAGAAATAGAGATTAATAAGCATGAGTAATGATGAGTTTTTGTTTGTCTCTCCAAAATGGATTGCCCGATTAATGATGATGTTGCCAATTAGTCCAACTTGTGATAATGTTTGTCTCCCCACTCTTATAGAAGCCCATTATATTATGCAAGAAACTAGCAAAACTGGCAAACATGCTTCCCATGAGCAGCCCACAGTGTGGGCAAAAGGGGCACTGTATATGATTATGCCGCCTATTTAATGTTTTTTTTTTCTTTATATTAGAAAGTAGTTTAATAATTGAGTTTCGTCTAAATTATATTATGATGAGATTCTTAAATATAGTATTTTAAATCTTGTAGTATTGAAAATTATATGAATAGTAAAAAAATTTATTAGATATATGATTGAAAATATCTTACTTTTTAATATAAATGTTAAATCATATTTCAAAAATAAGTGATATATTATATTTCATTTAATATAGATGTCAAATTCAATATTCTCAATGCTTCTTGCAAGCATACTCGTAGATTGTCAACCATTTAAACTACTTAACAAGCAACCCCCTAAACTGAAAATGCATGTTAGTATTATATGTTAAGAAATAACTACGGTGCCGTAAGAGTATTGTGTCTCTCACCCTCCTCTATTTACATTCGTTGATCTCCTGGTATTTTAGTTTTAAAAAAAAAAAGAAAAAAAAGAACAATATTTTTTAGAAAGAAAGGAAAAAAAACTAAATGAGAAGGGCAAAATGATTTTTTCTCTCCCCTTAAGATTTAAAATTAAATGAAAAATGATAAGAAATTAAATAATCATGCCACGTTGGCATTTGGGCCCGAACGTGATAAAAATGGACCTTATTTGATGAATTTACCAACATAGAAGATGTGATTTGATGCTGGCCAACATCACGTACCTTTTGTGAAAAGTGACCAACATAATGGACCAAAAAAGAAATTATCTCTCTAAGACCCCAATATGAAAAAACAAACCCTAAAATGAAAAACTAAACCCTAACATGGAAAACTAAACCCTTAACCCTAAATTTATGTCATATATCATCACATATCTGACATATATCATCACATATAACTGGTATGATGATAGATTTCTATCCGGAACCTAAAATGGAAAAATAACTTCTAAAACTGAAAATTAAACCCTAAAAATAGAAAATTAAACGCTAAAATGAAAAATTAAACCTTAGAATGGAAAAGTGAACCCGTAACTCTAAATATTTTATCATATATAACTAACATATATCATCACATATAATTGAACGATAATGAATTTTTTCCGGGCGCTCGGATCCATGTAATAAATTGCCCAATAAATTAGGAGACAAAAATTCTTTTTCTCAAAACATAATATATATAAGTCAGCTGTTTTGTCCAACATGACCAGATTCAGTGCATTTTCATTTAGCCTATTCGCACTCTTTGGGCAATAACTATGCGATGTTTTCGTCAAAGCACAAGGCCGATTTTTGTGCTCAGATTATTTCTATACAGACAGGCATTATATAATATACCAGCACAAAAATGGTATTATTTCAAAATAGGCTGGCTCCATAACACTGAAATTCTGCAATCCCCACGAAAGTTGACGTTTATTTATGCATTTCTCCCCCATTGGGACACTGCTCAATTGGATTTCCTCATCCTAGGTCCACCCTTTTATGGACAAAAAAATAAAAATAAATAATGAGGCCAATCAAAACGATGCACACCTAAGAATAAATTTATGTACCACATGACCAGATCATTGTACTAAAAGAACCACCGACCTGAACCTAGGCTTTGATTTAGTTGAAGGGTTTACTCTATGTTGCTCCTAGACTACTTTAGATGCATAATAACACGATAAGTTGTGTATGTATAAAACAACACACACATTTAGCATGTATTGTGTGCTGAAATACCATAGATATTGCACGTGGTACATTCTTCCACGAGTAGCATCTACAAGGCCCCAATTTGAGAGAATGACCTTGAAAAAGAATTGATAGAAATTCAAGAAATTGTTTCATGAACAAGAGTTGAAGACATCAATTGCTCTACAATGAAATTGGAAATACAAATGCACTCAATAACTAGTCATCTTATGCGATTAAAATTGAATATCTTTGTAACCTAAACAGCCTTTATGTAAAAACTAGCTCAAAAATCGCATCCTCATTCATTATTTGGTGAATAGATGGAAGAAAGAAAAAAAAGTAAAAATTGATTCCCCATTCTGCTCAATGATGCAATAGAAACATGGTTTAAAAGTAAAGCCTTCAACCAAAATAAGCATGAGAGTACAGAAAGTACATTCATGCTCACCCACCAAAAAACAAAAGTGGAAATTGAACCTAAATTCAAAACCATTTACAAATGAAAATAGATGAGTTCAAAAAACTCACCATATAAAAGTCAACCTTCCAAAATCTCAAAGTTAATTTTTAAGATCATTCGATTGACTTCAATATGTTCTCTTTGGTGCATGTATCCCATTTACAATCTTCATATCTGCAATTTGGTGCAAGAAGGGAAAGAGGAAAAAATAAGTGTCGTCAATATCTCATTTAAAGGATTTAAGATGTGCAGTTTGAATCCTACGCAGTGTTCATTAAAAGAAAAAGAGAGAGAGAGAGAGAGAGAGAGAGAGAGGGACAGTTTTTGTAAATCTGCAATGTAGGAGTTTGTAAAAAGGAACCTGTGCATGTGGGAATAAACTAAAATCTTACCATTCGTGTCACAAAGGAACTCCAATTCAAATGCTGAAGGTGTCAAGCCATACTGGGACAAATACTCGGCATTGTAGAACTTACTCAGGTGCCTCATCCCACTATCGCATAAAATTGTGACGATTGTATGACCAGGGCCCATTTGTCGTGCCACTTTGAAGGCTCCGACACAGTTCATCGCCGACGAACTGCCAAGAAAGAGGCCATCTTTCTTCAGCAAGTACCTGACAGCCAGGATTGGGTAAAAAAAACCCACCAATACACACACACACACACACAGTTTTTGGAATAACATTCATGTACAAGAGTCTAAGAATATCAGTTTCCACCCTCTAAAAACTACTAACCAGTTGAACTTTATTTTCAGAAATCAATTGTCAGAAAAAAAAAAAGAAGGGCATGAAATGATCCTATGTTCCAGAAACAAGTTAGACTAACCTAGACATTTCAACGGCCTCCTTATCTGAGCCCCGGAAAGCCCCATCAAGTTCAGACATTTGAAAATTCTCAGTTAATCTGTTGATTCCAATTCCTTCAGTGATCGTATCGAAAGGGTTCTTCAACCTCTTTCCTTCGGCCTCCTCTCTAGTGTACATCACTCCTCTTGTAACCTTGTTAAACAAACCGGAACCCGGTGGGTCAATTAGAAAGCACTTGATAGACGAATTCTTTTCCTGTTGAATATGTGAAAAAAGAGGTTATATCAATAAATTTGTTCCAAATATTTACACAGATACCAACCTTTTTTCTCAAAAAAAAAAAAAGATAACAACCTTTAGAAACCGAGAAACTCCTGCTACAGTGCCACCTGTGCCGGCAGCAGCAACAAATGCATCCATTTTCCCACCAACTTGTTCCCAAATCTCAGGCCCGGTACCCTCATAGTGGGCCCTGAAATTGGCAAGGTTCTCAAATTGATCTGCAAAGAAGCCACCCTTGCAATCAGCTAAGCATTCTGACACAACCGGTGCAGAGCTGTTAGGCTGATTTATATGATTGTTTGTTTGTTGCTGCTTTGACGCTAATTCATTTGCCTCCGAAGCCCTTCTCCTTGCAATATTGACAAAGTGGTCTCTGTGAGTGATTGAAACGGGTCTAACCCTTTCGACAGTGGCACCAAGAGCTTCCAGAATTTGAGACTGCAAAACATAAAGCAACAATCAGAGACTAGAAAATGGACTGAAAGGATAACTCAAAATCATGAGCCCAGAAAAAAAGGAAGTGCACAAAATAATCTGGTTTAAACAAAGAATGCATGAGAAATAAGAAAATGAAAGCCTAATAACCTAAATATAACCGATTATAATTATACCTTCTCAATAGCAGCATCATCGGGGATAACAACATGGCACTTGCATCCATAAGCTGGAGCCACTGTTGCAAGACTGATAGCCGTGCTTCCAGCACTTCCTTCGGTAACTACTCCCCCAGGAGCTAGAGCTCCACATTCCATGGCCTGTAAACAATAGGGCAAAACCCAAACATAATTCATAACGAGGACACTAAACTATAAAATAATAAAAAAATAAAAAAAATTAAATAGCAGACATAAAAACATATCACAATCCTACAGCCAAGAAGTAAGTCATTGTCAACAATCAAGAAGTAATCATAGTGTTCAGAACCCATAACAGAGAGAGAGACTGAGAGAGGTGAGGTAAGAAAGGGGTAGATGAACTCAAAGAACACGAGAATAAAAAGCCAATGGAAACTAACTTCATTAACTTGTGTTCATAAAAATCCGCAACAAGTAATAGAGATGAAAAATCCACAAACAATATCCAAAAAAAACGAAAAAAAAAACAGCTAAAATGAATACCCACCTCTTCAATGATTTTAACTGCCACCCTATCTTTCACGCTACCACCAGGATTCAAGAACTCCGCTTTTCCCAGAATCTGAAATAACGTTTAAGTTTAAAACTCTAGTCAAGAAAAAGGAAAAGCAAAGGAACTTAAATAGAAAATGATAATTATTACTTCGCATCCAGTGGCGTCGGAGAGGCTATTGATCCTAATTAGAGGAGTGTTGCCAATGGAGGCGACGAGACCGCTTCTGGGTTTTTTCTTAAGTGTGGTCTTTCTGCTTGAAGATTTAGAGCGAAACCTACTGTTGTATATACATATGTAAGAGAGTAGACCGATCACAGAGAGTACAGTCACGGCGGTGCTGGCGGTTGACGCAGGCGGCGCCATCGTCGGTTTTTTCCTTCTCAGATCAGAACCGCCCACAAAACGGTTTCGGTCGATTGGGTGTGTGTGGATCGGTTAAAGACCGGACGCGGACGGACGGGCACAAAATCACAATATTGGGTTGGGCTGGAAAAATAACTAAAGTTGATAGATGTCCATACATTACATAATTATTGGACTGGACTAGTGACCATTTTCGTGGATTCATAAATTAGGGCTTAACTAACAATCAAAAATACATTGCTTTTTATAGTAAAATTACATTTTTACCGTCTTATTCCTAAAACACAAAAAATTAAAAACATCATGTAATTGTATTCAAATTTCGAATTGTGATCGAGAAATCGAAATTACATATCGCTATCTAAATTGTTCTATTCTATAATATGAATATATTCAATATTCTTTAGATTCTATTCTTTTTTATATTTTTAGAGACATTGTATATATTTATATATACTATAGTGTATTGAATTCCTAATCTATGAAGATAGAATTAGGTCTCAACAAGCAAACTGGTATTTTATGACCAATCACAAGTTTCGCGTTGGGCGAAGTACGAATAATGGAAATTAATGATCAAAGATTCATCTATCAACCGCCATCTACTTCACAGATCCTTACTGAAATCTTTTTCAAATATAAAAGTTCAGTATATTCTCATGAATTAGTGAATTAGGCAAGACTCATTTGTATAGAATAACAAGTAGCGGGTCTTCATCAATTTGATCGAGAATGTAAAATATTCTAAATAAAAATGTGGGAGATAAAAAAAAATGCATGGTCGTTTTTTATTTTTGGTCTCTATTGATGAATTCTTAAACCTAAATAATGAAAGAGTTAACTCAAACATTGGATTAAAAAATAACTCAATTTAAAACGATTCTAAAAATCTAGATAATGAAGATCCAAATTTAATGAGATTTGGAAATGAGGCTTTATTTAATTTAAATAAATAAAATTTTATCTTTTTCTAATAAATACATATTAAAAAAATTAAAATTATAACATAAAAGTGCATTATGGAAGAATTGATAGTTTTTTTTAGTTCGGAAAATATAATCAGATAATGAGTAGGAATTAGTCTTTCTTGTTTTGTTCTTACTTGAATATAAAATATTTTAATATTATAATATAATAAAAAACAAGTATTTTACGTTTTTAAATCAGATAAGAAATATTACCTATTTCATTTATTTTATTTTTTAAAACTTAAATAATTGAATAGTGAACATGACATCAAAGCCTGATTATCCCTAAACTCTATACATCAAATTCGAAAAGCAGACCATAGTACATTGTTTCTTGTTTGTTATAGAAAATGTTCCATGATTGTTTATATTTGTTTCAAGATTATTTTAGCACAGGTATAGATAATTTTTAGAACATAAGTACTAAATTAGTGAAACCCAGACATCAAGCTTTATATTACTCAATTAGTTAGTATCAAGACTGTACATTGTTTATTGTTTCAAGATTGTTTTATAATAATTATAAAAAGATTGTTTGTTGTTTGTTGTTTCAACACTATTTTATAATAATTTAAAAGATTGTTTCTTGTTTGTTTATTCAATTATATTTATAATCATTTCACTCTTTGAAACTCACAACAAATTTGTTTCACAACTTCAACCCGAAAGTCCCGAAATCCATGACCATGTCTCTTCTTTAAGTACACTCAACAACTGCTACAACTCTCACCACCACGTCTCATTTCCAAGAATACAAGACCCAAACTCGTAACTCTCAAAGAGGATTTTAGAATAAGGCTAAAAATATCATTAAAAAAAGAATAAAATGAAAGAATAATTCCATCATTGAAAAACTAAAGGCATAAAAGAAGACACAGAGAATGGGGCTTAGGATTATTGTTCTCTTATTCATCAAAAACCCTTTATATAATGTGTTTCAAATACATATTTTCATAATACATAAAGATAACAAATACCTAATTTGTCCCTCATTAGTTACTTATTAACGAATATACACTAACTGGGTTTTTCCTTCAACACTCCATCTTGTGCAAGTCATATGGTGAAATTGAGTTTGATTGTTGTCTCGTTAAATCCTTGCCAAGTAAAAAAACCTATTGGAAAAAATAAAACTTAGTCGAAGAGAAAATAGTACAACACACATATGTTGAGACTCCCTTTGAAGTCTACACCTTTCCCAGATATGCACCTGTATCGAGGGAACTCTGAAAGGGAAAAACACATCTATCAAGGGATTTCTGAAAATCTCAAATTGCTCAATTTACTTGACTCCTAAAAAAGTCCATTGATGGTTGTACAAAAATTGTGATGATATGCATTGTATTACAACCTTTCATGTAGCCTACTTTTATTTGTTCGTTGCAACTTGCATTATCTTCACAACTACAAGTGAATTTTTTAGTGGTAGAATTGAAGCCACTATTTACAAAGATACATGTAAGATAATGATGTCTTTACACAGATCAAATAGGTAACCAACACCAGCAATAGTATTTGGTATTTCAGAGCAGTAGGTAAACTCAACATTTTCTTTAGGTTTACAAGTCCATTTGTAATCCCCAATTATATAAATTTATAGGAAGAATAAATACATGTCAATTGTTTGTTTTAGGAATAAAAATATGTTTTGATTCCATTCTAATGAAATTGCCCTTACTTGAGTTAATCAAGATAACAAGTTCATTGAGAAAGTAATATTTGGTCAAGTGTATTATTAACTTTACAATAATGCACCTATCATATATAAATAGGGAATTTCAGCTCCCATCATATATTTGTCGTTTCCCTTGGACAGAATGAATCTTTTCTTATATCCTAAAGTTGACCAATCATAGGAGTGTTAACATACTCCACTTATCCATATTTTATCATCTGATCATCTTTGGATATATGCAGACTGTAGAACTAGTATTACACAAACTCAGATTTTATTTTAAAGCCATGATTCATTATCTCAAATCAAACATTTAAGTAGCTAGATGTTTCTCTCTATTATGTTATATAATCAACATACAGAGCTCCAATTGCTATATGCAGGAGCATATTCCATATCCTTCCTTATCAAATATTTACTTAGATGGGTATACCACTTCCAAACATATTGACCAGGTGAGCATTTAGACTTAATTGCAAATGCACTTTGTTGTATATATCCACTTAGACAATGAAAGGCCATCAAACATTTCGTATATATATCTCTAAAATATGATCCCCATTGAGATATAATGTAACTACATGTATAAGCCGCATTCTCAATTCTTTGGAATTTCAACATCAATTGTGTGAGAATATATATCATCATAGTTCATTCTAGGGAGTTGTGAGAAACATTGTTCTTCAAGGATATCTTTGTATAGCATGGCTTCATTTTGTCTCATTATGCTTTTTGACATAACTTTATTTATGCCTTTTAGGATTTACACTTGGTGAGGCTAGCACTACTAGACAAAACACCTATTTTGTTGTCAGTGAATCAAGTTCTACTTGTATTGATTATTTTCATTCAGGCTAATATGCTCTTTCTTGATATTTTTCAACATGGTGTGGTTTGATATCATCGTGTTTTGTGATTCCTTGATCAACAATGTGTACATCATCATTGTATGTGAAAAATCTTTCCATCAACTCGTATAAACTCTCATACTTCATCGATTTTTTTTATTCTTTAAAATCATATTAAACATTAGAGCATTCTCGAGTGATGATTCATGGACATAATTATAATAAAAGATGATTAATTAATCGAGTTGTGTCAAACCTATCCTCTTATTCCTTAGGGCGGGTATCGATCATGCCAAGTGACCTCCCCCTTTTCCTTTTCAGAGTCACGAACTCAAACACACCTCTACTAAGTGTGGTTACAACACCTCTAACTGTGGCGCTGTGCTCTTTATTGGGTTCTCTTAACATTACAGACAAAATTGCAGCTGGTATATATGATCTCATCACTTTATGAATCAAATCTCCTCTAATTTGAAGACGAATGGTTGAATAACTTTACTTTCACTTTAAATTATGAAATGTGAGGATCAAAAATGAGATAGACTGTGAAACAATTCAAATCGTACCATTAGATAATAACTTTTCTTATATCCCATTAATGATAGGAAGGATGTCTTAGGAAAGTGATAAATCTACGTATTTAATGGTAAAGAGACTGCCTGTCAAAGGTTCTAAATAGCAGGTATCTAACATAAATATTTAATCGTCTTTAAAGACCCATTTTGGTGCGTTGTGGGGGTGCAATAAGCACATATACTACACAACCAATTTATGAGTAAATGTAAACTATCAGGCTAATTTCTAGTTACCAAATGATACGTAGAAAATAGTTAGTTAGTAGAGGGTAAAAGACAAAAGTAAAAGTTGCATGCAATATTGCATAACATCGTGAATTGATAGTTATATGATTGTGCATAATCATTGTCTTAGTCACCATCTATACCTTTTTTAACAGTGGCTTTTATGAGACCTTATTACATATGCACATGAGGGTATAAGATACTTTACATCGATCTTAACTGATATACAATAGTTATCAAATATTTTGATGTATACTCTCTAGCGTTTTAAGTCTTGATAACTTTATAGGGGTGGTGAGCCCTCAAACATATAATATGTGCTAGGAGTTTTGTAATTACAATATTCCCTATGGATAATTTATGTCAAACCATCCACCAAAACCATAAAATATTGAATTAGTACACATTTTTGAATGGATATATCCAACCTTGTATTATTTGTAAGAATAAAATGTTATACTTTTATATTTAGCATATGAAGGTCTCGTTCCTTTTTTTTAAATACAAGTTTTGAAAAAATGAGTGACTTGTCTTTGAGACTTGGATGTATGTAGTTCTTCTGTTGTATTAGAAAGTATTGGTTGTAATTGAGTAGCACTAGGACCGACATTACGCAATACATCATTTATCTATATCATTTTTTGTCTCACTAAAACAAATATTCATGATAATTCCTTATATTATGGAACATCATCGACCAAAGTATCCATGTTAGTCATGTCAAAGCTTGTATGAGTCAGTGTCTAAAAGTTTGTTGTTGGTCATATGATTCAATAATATGAATAGTAGTGAGGTAGAATCACAAGTTTGGCTCATTAATTTCTCTAAAATGTGTTTCCTTTGACATATATTACATATGAAATTTTATTCTCACGATGTGATTCTAAATGATAAATGTTGACACAAATATCATTAATACTTAACAAGGTTTAATTGGTTTTTAATGCATATATATCCTCAATGACTTTTACCATTGTGTCATTAGGCTACTTGTCCTTTGATTGATTATATAATACAATTATAGCAGTCACATAATGAATTATCAATTTAATGGATAATTGTCTATTCCTCCTAAATTCTCCATTCTTTAGAGATTTTTGAGTTAGGTAGAACGACATACTTTTTATTCTAATTTTTTTTATTTAGTATATCTTAGTAGTACTACTCTTGAACCATGTACATAAACGTGTAGTAAATAAACTCGATTACACTCAATGGTTCAAAATGAAATCCAACATTTACCAATAAGCCAAGAATAATGAAATTACGGCCACGTCCAATAAATCTAACTCAAAACTAGACTGTAAGAAAAACATTATTATCTAGCTAGAATGATGCATTAAACCTTTATAAGTTCTTTAGAAAGTAAATAAACAAAATAACTTGGTTAATAGGTCCTTGGAGAATCTCCATGACTCCTACCACAACTAATAAATAACATGAACCCATATGTCTCATACCTCATGGTTCATTCTTCCCACATAGATAGGGATTAATATTTCTGACCCCCGTTACTTTGGGGTTATTTAAACTATTCGTACTAACCATAGTTAGCCTTGGGGAATTTCCTTATTAGGAGGTCTGTAATTTCATAGAAGATTACATGTTTTTAGGTGCAACATATCATATTAGAAGTCATCGACCATTTCCCAGCAATCAAACAAACTTCTTCTCACTGAATGCATAGGTTTGGAAGTAGTGTTATAAATATTCCCAAATATATATTTTACTTAGGGCATCTCAAAGTTCTTTAGATGTCTATAACTAATATAATTACAACATAATATAGGGCCAACATCCAGCCTAATATTCATTAGAGCATTGACATTGACTTGTTAGACGATTCTTTGTCATTTGGAGGTTGATGGATGATATGATTATGAAAGTGTCATGAAAATAATTTCCACATTAGACAATCGATGTTGGTACTCAATTTCTTTTGAGTCTAGTATTTTAATTTTTTATTAAGTTAAATGAATCAATTTCTTTAGATAATAGATTTGAAGAACATAAATCACACACTTTCTTTGATATTTTGTGAATATACTTTTGCCACAATGCTATTTATTACTCCTTCTCTTTATGCCCTTAGAACTCCTACTTGATAAATTGATTAAGCTTTTGCCCCCTCGATTATCAGAGGCACTCACTACTGCAGAAAGGCTTTTTAACGGCGGTTCTGGAAGACATTTAACGGCGGTTTTTGAACTGCCGTAAAATTTAGCATTTTTACGGCGGTTTTGGAACCGCCGTAGATTTCAGCGTTTCACGGCGGTTTTTAAAAATACCTTCTAGAAAGTCTGTTTTCCAGAACGGCCAATTCACAACGGTTTTTTAAAAATACCTTCTAGAAAGTAGTAAAAAAATTTAAAAAAAAAAGAAATGAAAGATTTGCACCAAAATATACATATTAATAAAGAAAAAATCTGAAGCTAATTAGCTATTCCATCTACAAATATGTCAACCATCTCAATTGATTAATATTACCAAAGGCTATAACATTAACCAAAGTCTGAAACTTCACCAAAGACTAAAGTTACATAATAATGTACACAAAGCTTACTATCTATAGCTCTAGCTTAACCAAGACCCCATAAATATAATTTTGAAGCTCCCTCATATCTTTACAAACCGAACGTCGTTTTGCCCAAATGCAACCATCTTCATCTTGTGGAAAGCAACACGCATTTGAGTGCAAATGACAACTCGTTGATTTTTTCCGATCAGCAGGTTTTCCATTTTATACGTGCATTAAAAGAAAACAAAACCCAAAAAAAAACCAAAAAAAAACTCAATTAGTATTTAACATACGTTTCCATCTAGAGAAGGCTGAAACCATACGCGACGCCACCTAATGGTCGATATAATATGATATAAAAAAAAGTTACATAATAAATTAAATAGGAAACGAAACAAATACGAAATTGATTTGACAAGACCTGAGGACTCAGCTTGTCGAGCAGCACCACCATTTCGCCCATAAATTTGTAACCCGGCCCGTCTTTCGCATGAAAGTTTACAGAAGAACCACGGAATCGTGCTAATTAGTGAGCCCACCTGCATGAAATTTAAAACAATTCCCAATTAAATAAGCCAAAAAAAAAAAGATCTCTGTAGTCAAAGGATAGGCTCGGGTTTTATAACCTTATTGGGATCACGAAAGTCAAAAGAAAGATGGTTTAGCAATTTACGAACATTCTCGACATTCTTAGGCACATTCGACATGGCTTGGAAGCGAAACCACTTATTTACAACCTAGTGGCAAGAAAATTACAACCACTTATATATATAAATCTGGCTGACGAGAATATTACATCTTTTAATTCCAACAAACTATAAATAATTTATTTTAACAATTTATACAATACATCACTTCTAAAACATAACCAAGTAATTATTATAAACTAAATTCGGGTTCATGCAACAAATTAAGTAAAATCATGCAACAAAGCATACCAGGTAATCATGCTGCCACTTGTTATAGAAATCAGCCAAAACCTCATCCCGTGTTTTACCAGGCTTCTGATCAAGAGCTACCAAGAACGCCCAGATCTTAATTACATAAAGACTTTAACCAAAAATAAATATAAAAATATGAAACATGCTGAATATGTACATTGTTGCTATTTCACTAAGACCATCAGATATTAGCACCTCAACAACAAAAATAAGCAAATAGTCATCTTAGTCAATACCTGCTTGTTGCTGTAGGTTAAGGAAGTTTTGTTATTCAATGATGGCGCATAGGAAATTTTGTTTGGGCCATCAAAACGATGTGTTTGAGTTGTTGAGTTAGCTTTCTCCAGTTCATCCAGCTGACGGCGCACTTTTGGCTTCAAGGTCTCTAGCTCATCTAGCACGGAAAGCAATTTCTGCAGTAGCAAGAGATGAAGAAAAATTACCTGGCATTTCATCACCTGAATCATGGTATCATGATGCGAAACTACCAGAACACCAATCTTACCTTCTTATAAAAACTTCTTTCCTTGGGACATAAAGTCTGGTAATCTCTATGGAATTGGATAGTTTCTGACACCAAACTGTTTTGATTCAATATAATATCACAGTATTAGTAACTGGTTATAAATTCAAAAATAAATAAACAATGAATCCAGATGCATCAGCAATCTTAAGCCTTTACCTTGAATATCTTAGCAGTATAACATACAAGTCTATCAAGTTTTTCTCCCCCCTATATATATTTGCCTGCAGAAAAAATGACTTCGGAATCAATAAAACATATACTGCATGAATTAATGACATAGACTGCTAAAACACTTATTAAACACTAAAGAAATCAGCAAACTCAAACCAATCGGGGGACCAGAAATTTAACAAGACAATCAAATTTAGCTAAACACACAAATAAAAAGAGGCAACAATATTAACACACTCCATCAGATTGAAGCAACATAAATTAACTCTTACATGCTAACAAATTCAACTCAGAGATAGTTCAACTCACTGATTAGAACAAACGAACAATCAACAAAATCTATATATGTCAATTTTAATAATAGTAATAAGGCATATTGTTAATAAAATAACAGATCCTTAATTTGTAAAATTATCAAATTCATTTGAATAAGAGTTAAGCAAATATTTGACAAACCTGCGATTTTCTATAGTTCTAGGAAGCGATTGAAGAAGATTGCCCGACACGTTCAAAACCTTGAGCTTTGATAAACAACCCATCAAATTTGGGAGGATTTTGAGCTGATTCGAATGCACGTCCAATACGATCACGTTTAGGAGCCTAGCTGTCAATGACTCCGGAATGCTCTGTCAAACGGACCAAAAGTAAAATATTAAGATACAAATATTGTTCTACTTTTTAATATACTTACATGTGATCCTTACACAAATTCACTTCTTTTCTTAATATTTTTGTTTTTAGATATAAAAGTATTAATTTTACTAAAGTGTCATTTTATAATATAATATCTAACATTAACATTTTTAAGTGCAAAAATAACACTTTTATAGTTATACTTCCTCCCTTAATATAGTAATTTTTATCTAAAAAAGTATCACTTTTACTAAAATATTATTTTATAATACAATATATACAAATATGATTTTTCAAATACAAAAACAACACATTTCTAACTAAAAATAGAAGTATCTCTTTATGTATTATGGTTTGTGAAATATAGAACAACATCGTATTTGCTTCACAATAATATTTCTACTATAGACAATAGTTGTAGGTACAATAGATATTTCTTGTAAGTCAAAATAATAAAATCATATTACAGACTTAACTCGATAACAAATTAGATAAGTGTACGTATGTACCTCAGAACACCCTTGACACATTCGTCGATAAAAGTGAAAGATCGAGTTTGGAGGCCATCTCCCCACATCTCAAACTTGTCCGACGAAATTAGCGCTTTCCGACAAAAGGCAGCAGGTGCTTTCTCCCTTCCACCTGCCATTATCGATCATGAATCAATTAGTTGAGCAATCGAACGGAAAACTTACAATACATAATAATTAGGCGACATATCTTTCTTCAGTTAATATTTACCTTTCCATGTCCCAAAGGGGCCATAAATGTTATGGAACCTTCCAATTCCGCACTCGATCCCAAAGTCCTTGTTGTAGTGCTTGCACAACTCCTCGGTTGCAAGATTCTCCAGTCCATAAGCATCTTGAGGCTAGAATTCCCAGAACAACTTTCATCAAAATTTTCCACCCGGCCGTTTTCCACCACAGCCACCTTCACCACCGGCAGCAGCCCTCCTCCGCCCCGAAATATCCGGGCAGCCGTCATCAATTTAAACCCTAGTCCAGGCCCAAAACCAACCCAAACCTCCAGTCGAACAAACCGTCGGAAAGGCTCGACAGCCACAACAACGGCCGAAGTCAGGCCAAAGGCCGTCGCCTTTCTCAAAACTGCAGCCCTAACCGCCACCAACACATCCGTCTTAGCCAAACCCGTGGCCCGAATCGAAGGTCTGAACAGCCACAGAAACCACCAATCTTCGGCCGTCGATTTTCGAAGAAGGCGAAAAGGATTTTACCGGCCAATTTCTGAAATCGCGAAGTCATTTGACCTTCGCCGTTGCTGCATCCAGTCGCCGGAGGAAGGCCGCCACCGCTGCCGCGCCGTTTTTTTTGGCCATTTTGTTTGTCCAGTCACCACCAAAACTGAAACCATCTCGCCTTCGCCACTGCTGAACGCCGCCACTGCCTGCTTGAGTTAGATGTCCCGCAGTCTCTTTCGCCGGAAAACCCACAAGACAAGCCACCTCCGTAGAGGAATCGAAGGGGGAGAGGATTTGTTGTGGCCGATTTTCCGGTTTCGAATTGAAGATGAAGAAGAAATAGGGGAAAACGGTAGATTAGGGTTTTTTTATTTTAATATTTATTATTTATTTGATTTAATATTTTTTTTAGTTTAATATTAATCCAGATCGTCGGATCAGATACTAATCAACGGCCCAGAATTTTTGCTTGATAAGGACGAGGATCGGTGACATGGCAACTTACTATTCTACGGCGGTTCCTATGAAACCGTCGTTAAATGTCATCTTATTCACGTCGTTTCTAATAGAACCGACGTTAATTCTATCGCAATAATTAACGTATGAACTAATTAACGCCAGTTTTTAAGGAACCGCCGTGAATACTTGTTAATTCACGGCGCTTTCTTAAAAACTGCCGTTAATTTAGTTCAGTTTTAACGTCGGTTTTCACAAAACCGCCGTAAAATGTACGATTCTACGGCGGTTTTCTGAAAACCGCCGTTAAATGACCGATTTAACGGCGGTTTTCCAAAAAACCGCCGTAAAAAAGTATTTAATGGCGGTTTTTCCAGAACCGCCGTTAATCAGCCGCCTTCGTATCCTGTTTCTGCAGTAGTGACTAGGTACGATGGAAGAGATGAAGACCCATCTATTTTATAGATGGGGTATATCTCGCCAAGATAGATAAAAGTATCTATTATGATCCAGATTTGGAATCAACTTATTTTGTATCGTACATGAACTTTCAATATCATGGAAATAAATAGTCGAGATATAGATCCAATCATGCATATATTTAGAGTATTATGTATTATTTAAACAATAAGAGATTACCAAATCACCAACATACATGAACCTATCAATTCATCGAGATTCATGCATAATTAAACATATTTGCAAAACAATGATCAATCTTTCATATAAATATGCAAATAAGTTCATTTACGATTTCATAGTAATAAATCATATAAGATCATAAACAATACAATATGTACTTTATGAATATCATTAAAGTACTGCAAAGTTCCATATCTGTCAAGGTTATACATAACGTGATATGCACATATAATTCCATTCTCAATCTAATCATAGGTAATGTTTACATGAGAAATTACATATTCTTAAGGTTATATTTGATAACATTGTATAGTCCATACATACACTTATCATGTTATTTTCCTTGTTTTTCTCAATTCTTGGAAAATACTATGCTTTTGGTGTTTTGCTATTTTTTATAAATAAGGATAAGTTTTTGAGCCTTTTTAGAACATACGCATTGACAACCCCGGGTTAGATGACCAAAGGATGCATGGTGAAGAAAGAAAACTGAGTAGAATTCAAAAATGGAAGCTAAGGTATTGGAGATATGAAGAATTGAGTAAGATAGGCCGTGGCTGTTTTGTATTTGAGCCATAAATCTCTTATATAAAGTTCAATCAAGGTGATTCTAGTGGAAATGAAAAGATAAGAGATAGAGCAACAACTTTCATAAGATGCCTAAGTCTTTTTCGGTCATTTCGAGGGCCAAAGGGAGTAAGAAGGCACACCCATGTTGCCACCCGAGCTACATGTTATGTGCATAACTCAAATAAAAACTGTCGTGCCACTCAAATGATACCTGACTTACAATTCAAGTGCGGATGAAATTGCAGAACACTATAGCTATACCTGACTAAGCACCCAACTTGACATTCAACTTGTAAGTTAGGTACGTGGACAAACCTGGTTTATTAGGGCTGCATATTTAGGTCTTTTTGGACTCCTATAAATACTCTACACCCCCTGAACGTGAGAGACATCATATAACACCTTTAAACGCATATAATACAACACATTGGAGGACATTGGGAGCCCAAAGATGGAGGATTGGTTCCCTTCCATCCATGATATGTCAAAACAAAGTTCCCCACGAGTCACCATAAGTCAGAATGGTTCTCCACTACTTTTTTGTTCTTATATTAACTTTATCCACATGTTATGCAATATATTTTTAGTTTTGTTATAACCATGTCCGACTAATCCCTTTGATTCTAGACATGGGAGTAGATTGGTGACTCAAATATTATGATATTAAAGTATTTTATTTATTAATCATTTAATGCATATTCATTCTATCTTGTTTTGGTTTTGTATGAGCACTTGATCGATGCTCTACATTTTAGAAAATATCAAACCAAGACGAACGTGACAAGTCAATATTTAAGTAATAAGATAGGCAACATAGATGGGGTATGTGATGTTCATCTGTTTGTCGGGGACTATTATAATCTTAAGAATTACCGGGAGGCTAGTTTGTTGAAGTGCCTGCATGTGGGTAATTTAGTTTATGCACCTTTACTTATGTAAATGGAGTGTGTGTTAGCTTTGCGAAGTCCTATATAAGTAGACGTTGATTAAAATATTACTTATCATAAAACTTAATGAATTGCCAATCGAAACCATGTCAAGAAATCAACGAATTTGTCTTTTAATATTTATTAATCTGCTTTGTTTGTTTTTATATCAATTATTACATTGATATTAGAATATCTAAATAATTTCGAATTTCTATGATCGTGGTACTTAATTACTTTGTCTATGTGGATATAACCTTGCTCAAACATAAATACACTTAAAACTCAAACACTTGTGGTAGTTAAGTTAAGGGAAAATAGGTACACATATTCATGCTTTGTATAAGTACTTGAATTGCGGTCTAAAACACATCATGCCACATATCACTATAAATAAACATTTATCATTTTCATTTAATAAATAATACTTCCTCCGGTTCGATTTATATGTCATTTGGGACTTAAGCACACTTATTAAGAAAGGTATAAAAAAGACTAATTTGTCCATATTAATGCTTCCCTCTCACTTCATAATTTTTTCCGTCTCACCTCATGATTTCTTGTCTTTTCATTCTTCAAAGACGCAGCTTTCTTAAAAAAAAAATATATATCCAAACTTTTCATCTTCCTCTTTAAACTGAAGCACAAATAACAATCTTCCCAATTTTCAAATTTGGAGCCAACGAAACTAAAGTTAAAATTTCATCCAAAACCGGAGCCAACGAAACTAAAGTTAAAATTTCATCCAAAACTTCAAATTTACGTACGGGTTGAGGGTCCTGATTTTTCTTGCTCTGCATTCATGTTCATGGTGTTGTAATTTTGTTGAAGTATTTTCTTTTTCTTAATACCATATAAATATACATGCACCTCCATATGTTTTAGGCAAAGCAAAAAGAGGGAAAATCTTGTCTTCTCCAAGAAAAATGGTGGCAGATGTAACATAGGGAAGTGAAAGCGATTGATGAGATAAAGCTTATTCATAATGATGAGACAGATAGAGTTTTATGGGATAGGGGTATCTGCGGAAGAAAAATAAATTTTTTAACTAAAACGTCAATTAATTGAAATAAGTTCTAAACACTAAAACGACATATAAATCGAACCAGAGGGAGTAGGTGATTCAGATTACCATGTAAGACACAATTCTTTCTAATGGCACACCTTGGTTCGTGTACTAGACCTTTTCCAGTAATACTAACTATAAAGAACATCATATCTAAAATTCATCTAATTGTGAAGTTTTGAAATAGTCATTTGCATTTGACAATAAAGGCAGGGTCTTCTGTATGTGATCATTTACTAACTATATAAAAGTTTAAACCTAATATAACCATCCAAAATCAATCACTACGTGTCTTGAATAATCAATCTAGATATCAGCTTGATCTAACGGTTTGATTGTGTGTAATTTTCTTTTGAAAAGTGTTGGATAGACAATTTCTAAATCAAAAAATGTTATGTTTTGAATTTAATATATGACGCCTCAAAGATTACAACCATATATCCACCATTCAGATTCTATTTCGACAAGTATTCAATATGATGTTAACATTTATGCGATCCAACGATTAAATTGCGTGCATTTTTTTTAAAATGACACATAAAATTTTGAGAACATATTATGTTCTGTTTGGAACTCCATATATGAATTTTTAGTTCTCATAGTAAAATCTCCACAGTTCAGATTGTGCGTCTATACTTCATGAATTTATTATAGAATTTTGAGCGTGATCCAATGATTAAAAAACCAGGAAACAGTTCCAAAAATTTACTATATAACCGTTTTTTTATCTAAATATGAAGTCTCTCTTTGTTCTTTTGGTCTATAAGAGCTATTACTTTTCAATCTCTCTTAATCGAATAAATATCGTGCCGATAGTGTGAAAATGTAAAAGCAAAAAAGAAGAATCAAAGAAGGAGGCATAAAATTAGGGTTCTCTTATTCATTAAAGACTCACTTTATAGGGTGTTTTCCATAATACACACACACACACAAAAAAATTAAATACTTAAATTGTCTTTCATTCGTTACTTTTTTACAAAGGCACATTAATTGTGTTTTTCCTTCAATAATTATCAAAGATAATATTATTGGAATAAGGAGGCGGATAATGTGTAACTATTGGCTAATTTATTTGCTATCTAGCTGCAAGTGTACGACTTAGATGTAGGATACCGACAAGCAAGGTTGTATTCCACAAGGAATAATTATTTTGAATAAACAAGTAATATAATTATGATAGTTTTATTAATTGAAACTCAGAAGAATGGAATGGTTTTGTTTTGTGATGAACAATCGACTAACATAATAAAGTCTAACAATTACTATTGTAAAATATTTCCATGCGAAACTCAAAGTGAAGAGAATGAATAATCAGAGATAGTTATTATGAGGTATGGATTCAGTGAATGATTTAATTTAATTATCTTCTCAACTCATTAAGTATTGCTTTTGACTCAATCTTTTATAAGATAATCACCTGAATAGTTTAACCTTACTCTCGAAATAATTAAACCATTGATTAAGCAAACAATAACATCTCTGTTTGAAAATATACTCATGACTCCCAAAAATGCAAAAGATTTAGAAACTTCACATATAATCTCAAACCTCTTGGTCTTGTTGATTATAGTGTTTTTCAATTTAAATCCAAAGAATAAATCTTATCTTTTGATTTGATTTATTACCACCAAAGGACCATCCATTTACGATATAAATAAGAATTTCACAATCACAAAAATAATAGAAGGGTCATACTTAGTCTGTTAAAATTCTCCAAATATTAAACATGCATTGTGTGTAACCTCAAAATACTAAGAAATTTATCTAGACATAGCTAAATACTTATTCAGATAATTCATTGAACACTTTATAATCAATACAAATAACGAAGAGAAAAAGGGAAGAAATAATTCCTGAAGTGATCTGTTGTTCTTCATCCTCTCAAAACTCCCTCAAATCTCACTCGATGTTGTTCTATACCATCGTGGATGTATTTGGCTTCATTCCCATCTCTCTTATAATAGAAACGAGTCAAATACTAGCCTTTAAGTCAGAGTTATGTCATGTTGTAACGTTTATGGGCTCATCGCGAGTTGTGTAGCAGTCTGTCATGTCCCGTGACTTATGACTCGGCGGCACGAGTCATCTGCGCGCTAAGTAGCACAATATCACTCAGCGCAAGGCGCAGAGCGGGTGATGGGCGGCACCGAGGCTTCTCGACCAAGGCTGCCGAGACGTGTGGCACGCGTGACCTGCGAAGGTGCACGACGCCAATAGTTAGGCACGATGCCGAGGTTATGCGGACCGAATTTTGACGGGACGCAGAACAAGACTGCGACGTACAGGCGGGACTGACAGGCAGGCGCGCGCGCGAGCCCAAGCCGCAGCACACGGCGAGGACTCGAGACATGAGCGAGCAGGAGAGGCAAGCGTGGTACGGTATGCATCGCACGGGACTCTCCAACGCACTAGGACATGCCGGGCAGGTGTGCATGTGTCCGGAGCAAGAAGGAGGCATGGCCTAACCTGATAGGTCATGTCGAGCATTCATATGGGCGCGGCGGACAAGTTCGCGTGCATCCCAGCAACCAGCGACATGGGTCGGTAGGCAGCCCATGTCAAAGTGACTTTCTCGGGGTGGAATAGGCCTTCCCGACTTCTTAGAGCCAAAGCCCAGCAGGAGTCTTTCTTGGCAAGAAAAAATCTCCATTTATGATACGTTTCCTTGTGTGGGACGTGTCCTTGTTAGGTAGGTTACCTTTACGAACGGGCTTCCCATGTGTGTTTATGTGTCGGACGTATTTGGTCTAGTTTAGATTAGGGTTTCCCAGCTGAGAGGCGCTTATGGGCCGAAGCGTACGGGATTAGATCGAGTAGCTTGAGGAAGGGGAAAGCCAACCCTAACTCTAGCATTGTAGTGTTAGTATAAATAGTTTACTCTCCTATTGTAATTGTTATCAATGAGTTTCTTCGGAGCAATAATACAAACATTATTCTCCCACTCTTGTTCAAGCTCTTCCTTCTCTTTTATATGTAGTCCGATGGCCGCAAACCAAAGGCTGGCCGAAGAGACGTCGACCGAATTCGTGGCCGACGCAGCCCTCTCGGAGCCGCACGGGTAAGGTCCGCTACACTGCGCCTCCCGAGAGCACAGGCCCATGATAATTGGTACTAGAGTTAGTCACCCGGCTAGTTCCGGTGCGATCCTCACGACGGCGATATTGTTCGTACGGTTCGAAGAAGGAGAGAAACCGTGTGAGATCATTCAGGAGGACTGCAAGGGGAACCGAGGCCCCTTTGCGGTCAATTCCAACTGGAGGGACAGTCTTTACGACCTAAGGGAGTCGCGTCGCAGGGGCAATTGTGCGAGCAATACCCCCTTACTTGGACGGATCCGACCCGGTAGGAAGATCTGCATCCGGTGGGCTGGAGGCGATCGAGTCAACGGCGCCTCGCTGCAAGGATAGATCCGTCCTAGGAGGCTGATCTGCGCCTGGCAGAGCAGGGGTGATCATGCCGATGATACCTCGGTGTTAGGCCAGATCTCCCCGATCTATGACCTAGACATTGAGTTCGCAAGCGGTGGAACCAAGGCGGAACCAAGGCGAAGCAAAGATGGAGGGAGATGGGTCGACCCATCTCGTGGATAGATTCGGGACGTGTGGGCCAACAGAGGTGCGTGTCCGGAGCGGGTCTATGGCGGTTGGGTACTCTTGTACCCTGAGTCGAGCCAACGACTCTTATTCAGGCGAGATCCAGGCCCACGAAGGGAGGGCGGCGCGGATCAACACCCTGATTAGCTGAATCGACCTAGTTAGGTCCTCAACCGTGAAAAGCTACGCGGAGCCAATGCGCAAGCTTGGTCAAGGGCCAGAGCTGTTTGAAGGGTCGATGGCTTGCGAAGTATTGCCGACATCCTTACGCAAGATGGGACAGCCTAGTGCAATTGCTAGCAACAGCAACAACGACAAGCTGCGAGGTGTCCCTAATGTTTCGATTGGGTACTCGGAGGCGGAGATCGCAAAGTGGTGTCAACAACGGTCTACTTGCGAGGACACGTGGCTGAGGGCGGACTAACCCTTATGCCCTATAATCGGGATGGAGAAGTAGCATGTCTGACAGATGCGACATGTCTATCGGATGGTGGCGAGGTCCAAGGGAGCAGCCTGGACCATTCTCATTCACCGCAGTGGAGAAAAGTTTGGTGGGGGAGCGGACCATTGCGGAGCACCATTGGCTAGACATGCTCAGACGGCAGCATGCTCTTGGCTGTGTGGGTGGACCACCCACACTTACGGACTTTATCAAGGCACAACTCGGGCGACAGGGGCGAGAAGACTGGATGGGTGCAAGGCGAGCACTCACTCCCCGAGGATTCTCCAGGAGTTTCCGAGGAGTATGGCGGCTAGCGTACTGACGTGGTGGAGTGGCTTGAAGCAAGCCGGCACCATAATAGGGACCGGGCAAATCCCTGTACTAGCACGCCAAGACGAGGACTCGTGACGAGAGTCATCGAAGTTGTTGGGCTTCTCGATCGAGCTAAAAACTATAAACATGGAGAGGAATGGGACAATGGTGATCCCCGTGCAGCAGCAAGGAGTAGCTAACCATGCTGGCCAAACGAAGGAGCACCATGGCGAGGCAGACACACCAAGCCAACTTATGGGGACGTGAAAGCGTTCCAGTACCCATTCCGACGCATGGCGGCATGAGATCCAAGGAGACGCCAATAGCACAATCTGTGCGCAAGCGAGACATTTGAGGCTTTCATGCGAGGCAAGGGTCGAAGGATACTCATGTGGGACGGCCAACCACATGAACCGTGCTCATCAGGCAGGAGATGGGCATCGCATAGCCAAGGTGGGCGGGACCATCAAGGCAGGTATGCGGGTACTTTCCGAACAAGTACCAGACCTAGGTGGGACGAGCCCACGGCCTAAGGCATCTAGCGGGAAAGCGATCGGGACTAAGACGCGAGGCGTCATCCTGATTGGGTCTATCCCGGTACTAGTGTGAGCAGGCATCGTGCCTGGGCATCTACAGGATATTGCCAGTACGTTGGGGATGGAGCCAACGTGCGGACTGAGCGGAGCGATGGGCAGGGCGGTGCTTAGACTGAGAGATCCATCGGTGGTCCACAACGAGGGAATGGCATTGACCAAGCGCGCGAAGGGCGAGTCGACAGCAAGGTCGAGCTTTGAGCACGAGGGGGCCAATCCACATGCAAGGAGAACCAGGTCCGACGGACACCCGGTATGTGTGCCATGGGGTGTCGAGCGGGAGGATCTCCAAGACAACATCTCGGGGGTGAGGGATGCCGAGCAAGTTTCGAGAGGTCGGGCAATACCTCAAGAAACGTGGAGGGCTGACTTGCCAGGTCGGGCCGAAGTAGCTCATCCATCGGGGATCGGGCGCAACGTAGGCGGACATGTGCAGATCACGTACAGCGCAGGATGCAGCAGGGCCAGCAAAAGACCCTACTACCTAGCGAGCCATATGGCATCGCTGGCTTGTGCGAAGCCGTTGCACAAGGCCGTAGGTATCCGACTGAACCAAAGGGAGGAGAGGTCGAGGACGGTATGGGACGTCCCGAAAACACTCGAAGCAACCAGGGATGGAAGCTGCGGACAGGGACGAGTGTTCCTTCGCACCTGTATCACCCAAAAGCGCACGAGAACGTCGCATCGAGGATGATACGAAAGGGGGTGGGGGAGGATGTCATGTCCCGTGACTTATGAATTGGCGGCACGAGTCATCTGCGCGCTAAGTAGCGTAATATCACTCGGCGCGGGGGGCGGAGCGGGTGATGGGCGGCACCTAGGCTTTTCGGCCGAGGCTGCCGAGAGTGTGGCACGCGTGACCTGCGAAGGTGTGCGGCGCCAATATCCAGGCATGATGCCGAGGCTATAAGGACCGAATTGCGACGGGATGCGGAACAAGACTGCGAGGGACAGGCGCGTCCGACAAACAGGCGCGCGCGCGAGCCCAAGCCGTGGCACACGGCGAGGACTTGGGACATGAGCGAGCAGGAGAGGCGAGCGTGGAACGGTATGCATCGCACGAGACTCTCCAACGCACTAGGACACGCCGGGCAGGTGCGCACGTGTCCGGAGCAAGAAGGAGGCATAGCCCAACCTGATATGCCATGCCGAGCATTCATATGGGCGCGGCAGACAGGTTCGCGCGCAGCCCAGTAACCAGCAACATGGGCCGGCAGGCAGACCATGTCAAAGCGACTTTCTCGGAGCGGACTGGGCCTTCCCAGCTTCTTAGAGCCAAAGTCCAGCAGGAGTCTTTCTTGGCAAGAAAAGATCTCCATGTATGATACGTTTCCTTGTGTGGGACGTGTCCTTGTTAGGTAGGTTACCTTTATGGACGGGTTTCCCATGTGTATTTATGGGCCGGACGTATTTGGTCTAGTTTAGCATCTATATTAGGGTTTCCCAGCCGAGCGGCGCTTATGGGCCGAAGCGTATGGGCTTAGATCGAGTAGCTTGAGGAAGGGGAAAGCCAACCCTAACCCTAGAACCGTAGTGTTAGTATAAATAGGTTACTCTCCTATTGTAATTGTTATCAACGAGTTTCTTCGGAGCAATGATACAAACATTATTCTCCCTCTCTTGTTCAAGCTCTTCCTTCTCTTTTGTATGTAGTCCAATGGCCACAAACCAAAGGCTGGTCGAAGGGATGTCGACCGACTTCGCGGCTAACGCGGCCCTCTCGGCGCCGCACGGGCAAGGTCCGCTGCACTGCGCCTACCGAGAGCGCAGGCCCGTGACAAGTCGCTACCTTGGGTCACTACGTGTGAACTAAAAAAATGCTCTCTTGATCGAGCCAGAGAACGATCACGACACTGGGTCACAACGACTTGCCTAGAAAATGGTCATTTGTCGTGACCACTGCACTGGGTTGCGACAACTCTTTTTTAATGCAATATTTGAAATCTTCATGTGCCGATCTTTAAGCTAATATTAATAAAAACCCTATAAAACAAACAAACACGTAACAACTCCCAAATAACAAAAACAAATATAACAAGTTGGCAATGCATAATTTATATTCTAAACTTAGAAAAATAAGCTCCAATATGCATGTAAAAACTGTGTTTATTTACTTCCCCAAACTTAAACATTGGTAGTGCCCACATATATATCTACACCAACAAACCTCTAAAGTAATTAGAAATCAAATTTACAATTTACAAGGAAATTTATGAAACCCTCAACAAAAATAAATAATCTAGTATCGAAGCCTCATGAGTCATCCAAACCCTGATCAAGTCTTACCAAACTCATAAACGAAGTTGGTCATGACCTCACAAACTATGCAATATCACTCATCACTCATTTATAAAGACATTTATGTGCTCAAATCAATTCAAGAAATGGATACCCCATAAGCTTGCTGTTTGCCCGCAATCTCCACCGTGCACAATGCAGATGCTTGCGATTTGTGAATCAAAAAGGTCTTTCTAAACATTGTAATGTATTCTCTCTGGTAAGCTATGAAATATTTAGATAAAAGTGACTAAATGCGTACTAGCGCACACAATTACCACAATCATCACTTCACATTAAAACAATTGAAGCTTTATATGTGTTAACTCATCCTAAAACCAATTAACTCAAGTAATAGCCTTTATAATATAGGTTAAACAACCAAACACTTTTTACTAGCTTCCTTTATTCTAATAGCATCTATAATGTAGGATTCTTAATCAACCCCATCGTCAAAGTTTATTTCTTTTAATACTTTGATGCCTACTTTTCTTTACAAAATCCTTGCACTAATCCAACTTCATTCATCCAATAACACTCTTATCAATTCATAATCACTTTTTCTCAAGAGTAAACTTTTAATTATGTGGTTAATAAATAATAAGATAATAAGCTCAAAGGGGCTAATTAGAGATTATTTTATTTATAGTAGCTTATTTTTACAATGTTATAAGTGTGCTGAAAAACCGCCTAAGATCATTTTCAAAAGTCACACGCATTAAGTCCTTGACCACGACTAAGGCAAGTTCAAGTATTTTTGCAAATTCATGAAGATAGTCTCAAGACATAAGAACAACAAATGAAAATCACAATCCTTATCTCGGATACTAAACTCCTAAATTCTCAAATCGAGTAATATAATAAATCCTCAATTACACTAAAGGATTCAACATTACATCCTAATGAACTTTTCAATTTCTATATGAAAACAAACATGTTAAAGAAGAATAAAATTGCAATAAAAACAACTAATGCAGTCCTATATGCTATGCAAACTAACATGGACAGGGTATATTACAATTTCATCCTCACCAAACTTATTTTGCACTATTTAGTAACAAGTTTGGAAATGAAGAAGTGGTTTAACTTGGCCAAAACTCACAGAATTACTCTAACGTATCTGCTCGTGTTTCTTCTCTTGTTAATTTTTGCTTTGCCTAATTGGATATTTCTGACTTGCTTCCAACTATCCTAAACATGCCCCTTTGAGGTTCATAATTTGGAAATACTTATTGGACCCCCCCCCCCCCCCCCCCCCTCTCCCCCACTGCATCGCACTCTTTCTCTCGTAGAGTAGATATTGAACAAAGTTGATTTTCAATTGAGTCCATACATCAATTCTTTTTATCCTCTAGTCCCCTAAGTGAGGTAAGGGCTGGATCTGGTAGGGGGAACTCATCTTTTGCTCTATGTTAGAAGAGAAAAAGTTCATTATACATCATGATCATTCTTGTTCTACTCAAATGGTTTATGTTGAGTTCCATGATTTCAGGCACAATCTCCCAATTCTTAAAGTCAACGTTTAAGATCATGCCTTCAATGCAAATGGTTCATCGTGTTAACTTTGCTTGGTTGTTCAGCTGTTCGTGAAGGGCCATACCAAAATTGAACATTATCCCTGTCAACATACTCCATAATGTAAACAACTCTTAACTTCTCATGCTTGCATTATCCTGTCATGCCTTCACTGTAGAGTATATCACCCGAAGAGCATATCAAAAATTGGGTTTTGGATTTTCGATGCTTTAGAGAGTTCTGAGTTAAACCTCTAAAATTGAACCCTGTCTTCTATTTTCATAATGTTGTCTTAAAAGTGGTGCATTATAAAATGTTGTTGGTAGTTGTTATAGAAACGTCTACTAGAAATATCAAAAAGGAGATTCAACTCATTTATGGTGATATTATGGTCCTCATCTCCCAACTGGATTGTTATTGACTCTGAATCTTTTGTCCTTGCGTCTCTTTTGAGTGTCATGGTACCTAAAAATTCTAGTGTGATACGTTAGTACATTGCCTGTTTCCTTATCATCAATAAATTGCCCCAACTAATTCGATTGAAAAGTCGTTGAACATCCACCACAATGCCAAGTGCTTGCATGTATGGAGGGCATGCATATTTGGTTGGATGAACTCCAAGTTGACTTAAATGGTCTCTGTTCACCCGTTATTGAGTGTGAAAAATTTGACCTGAAGTTTAGCCAGATCGGTTTCTAGATTTAGCACATACTCTATTTCTAGTGGTGGATACGGTGATGTGCACCTTCTTCAGTTTGATCTATGTTTTGAACTGGAGATCTGTAAAAATAAGACCAAGTTAGTATTTTAATGGCACTCACTTTAATCCCTTCACTCCCTTAACCAAACTATACTCCCGATGGACTTATTAATCATCACATCATAGTTCAAGTCAAAGATCATCATATAAACATATTCTCCAAATTTAATAAAACATGTCTTCCATAACAAATCGAAAGCTCCAAAATTATAAACTCAAGTTATCTAAACCCTATCATTAACACCTCATGCTTTAACCATTTTAAGTATGCATACCAAGTATTTTATGAAATTTCTCAAAGATAATTCAAACCCAAACTCAAAAATTTCAGGTACCCAACATCAATCTCAGCCAATTATCAATAATTAAGCACATATAAGCATCAAGAACAAGTATATAACAAAAATTCTCATATAAATTGACATTTTTTAATAGTTCCCAAACAAGAACCATAGTTTTGAAAACTTGGAAAATCACCTTGCTCTTGGAATTGGATACATAAATATAGCTAAGATTCGCAATGCATTCTTGATGAGTTTTGGAGAGAATTTGCAAGGAGCGTTTTCACTTATGGTAGTCTTTGTAAGAGAGAATGAGAAAAGTGAAGAAAAGTTATATTGTTTACATTAAAAAAAAACTTTCTTGGGGTGTCACTACCCATGTTGGGACCACTCTCTTGGTTCACGATGGGTATACTAAAAAAGAAATGGCTGGTTTGTCCTATGTAACGATCACGACTCTGGGTCGCGATGGCTCCGCCGTATCGCAACCACTACTTTGGGTCGCAACATATACTTAAAGAAAAACCTTTAAAATTTTATTTTTTATAAACAAATAAAAATTATATGTCGTAAGATTGGGCTTCCTCCCAATAAGCCTTTAATTTTACGTCTTTAGCTAGACTCTCATTTCTTTAAGGCGTTGCCACATAGATTGCGAACGTTTCAAATTCATGATCCACATAGTACGTCTTGAATCTTTATCCATTCACAATGAACATACTTCCATTTGATGATGTTAATTCTACTATTCCATTGTCTAACATCCTCTTCAACACAAAAGGACCGGACCATCTTTACTTTATCTTGCCCGGAAAAGCTTTTGACGAGAACTAAGTAGAATTACACCATCCCCTGCCTTAAATCCTCATTTTTTAATTCTCTCGTCATGAAATCTTTTAATTCTTACTTTGTACAATCGTGGACTCTCATTAGTTTCAGCCCGGATATCTTCCAACTCATTGATTTGAAGTTTCTTTCTTCCTCGACCGTCTTGAAGTCAAAAATCTAACTTCTTAACGTTAAAGGCTATGTGTTCCAATTTGATATATAAATGACACAATTTACTGAAAGCCAATTGATATTGTGACATTTCCAAAGGTGTTTTGTATGATTTTCTATATGCCCACAACACATTATCTAAATACATCGACCAATCTTTCTGATTTACACATACTTTTTTAAGGATTCGCTTGATCTCTCTATTTGCCAACTCTTCTTGACCATTATCTTATGGATGATAAGTCGTAGTCACTTGGTACTTTGTTCCATATTTTGATAGTGTCACCTCCAACCACTTGTTGTAAAAATGGGACCCCCTATCATTAATTAAAGCTCTCGGTGCTCCGAATTGAGTAATGGTTATTATTATTTTTTTTAAAATTTCCCAATGCCACTTTCACATTGCTTGTATTTGTTGAGAAATCTTCCGCCCATCATGATGCATAATCTACTGCTAATAGGATATGTATGTATCCGAAAAATTCCAGAAATGGTCCCCATGCATCATAGAGTTCGACTTCCATGATGCTTGTCAAGGGCATCTCATGCCTTTTCGAAATGCTCCCCATCCTTTGACACCTATCACAATGAAGAACAAAGTCATGAAAATCTCTACAAATCAAATGCCAATAAAAACCACTTTGTAAAATTTTCTTAGCAGTTTGATATGCTGCAAAATGGCCTCCACTTGGTGATGAACCCACCCTATTTGTTAATGCTGTTGACACCTTAGCCTATGTGTCAATCAGCCATTGCTACAGATGACATGTGTCATCACTAGGTAGGTCTGGATGCTGATCGTCAGCTTCTAATAGTTTGTGTTAAAATGTTACTTTCGGGGATTTCTTGTCTGGGTATAAATAACAACTTCTTTCCATATTTCATTTCAACTACAAACCTAGGGTTTCTATGTATCTAACAAATTCTCCAATTCCTCTCTCACCGCACAAATCAAATCTGTGGACTCTCTCGCCGCAGTCCTTTTTTTCTCCTCAAAGAATCGATCTCAATCTGTTGCAATCTATTATTTTCTTTAGATGAAAATCATTTGTTGTCATGAAAACCAATTTCAATCTATTTTTGGTTCAACCTTTTTCGATCTGCTATTTATTTCGAAAAAAATTGACACAAGAAATCGACTGCAATTTCTCGATCTTTTTTATATTTCAATTATGTTTGTTCGAAAACATCACTGTTTGCTTTCGTATTGATTAGTTTGGGTTTTTCTATTTGTTACAAATGATTTATATATGCTTCTATCCAAATATTTCTCTGATTTGTGGTTTGATATTTTTGAAGATCTTCACACTTTTCTTTGCAGATCTGCGGTTTCATTTGCTTGGCGAAATAGGTCAGAAATATGGATTAATCGATATTTTGTTTCGAACACTTGGAGTAACAGATCTGCGGTTTCGAATAATAACGAATGTGTTGTTAGGAATTTTTGGAAAATCTTTAAACACTTTTGCAGACCTGATGTAATGGGATCAAATATATCTTTGAAGATAGTACAAAATATTTTTCAGATCGATACGGAATGGCGTGGATTGTACTTTATCTTTTTTCTTCATATCAAACTTTTCTTATTTGTTTAAAATTTCCTTTTAGATTATTGTTTGATATCAGTTTTAGCATTGTAATATTTATTACAAAATCTTTTGCAGATCTCCAAACTTATGATCTCACGTCATTGATTAGCACATATTTGTCCTTGTTTTTATTAGTATTTTTGTTAATTTTTCTTATTACTTTTGGTAAAAGTTGGGTAGTTTAAGCTTAATTTCGTATATTTGTACTTCCAGCTTATTTTACCGTATTATGATTTAAATTGATGCAAATAGGTGAATATTCCCTGTTTTTCATCTTATAGCTAAGTACCCAGAAGAGTTCAGCGCTTAAGGGATGACGTTTAATTAATAGAAGATGAGAATCGAGCTTTTTGGTGAAAGAGTAGCAGAAAGTGGGAGTTAACGGTATCTATAACCGTTACCATCATCGTTACCTTACCGCTGAAGATGGAGAGAGAGCTCCCAGACCAAGATAATGGCTACTTTAGAGGTATCTTTATACCGTTAGTTACACCGTTATGAAGTGACAGAGAGGTTAGCGGCGAACTTAACGATTACTATATTACCTTTACCAACACCGCTACAGATGGATAAAGACTACTCAGAGAGGGTTAACGGTATAGTTAGCGGTAACTCCTACCGCTAAGTCTTACCGTTACCTGCCTAGAAACGCATTTTCGCCCTAACTTGTGCTCCAAGACAAGGAAAAACTATATAAAACCCTCTCTTAATCCGTTCCAAAACACACATAACACCACTATAACCTTATTTTCGGTCCTTAGACTAAAAAACAACACACCTTCACATTCCATTTCAATATATGAGATCAAGATCAAAGATTCAAGAGTCGCAAGTTCCAAGCTCCAATCTTTAGTTCGTGATTTGATTTTCGGCCAAGATCTACGCAATTTCTCCGGAATAGCTGGAGAATTCACTTCTTAGTTTTAATAAGTATTCTAAACTTTTTACTTGCTTTCTTAGATTAATTTATGCAATTAAGTAGTAGCTTTCAAATTATTATTCTTGGATTAATTTATGTTTTGAGGTTGGGCTTCCTGATTCTGGGCCATTGATGGGTTAACGCATGTTATTCTATGGGGTCTCTGCGGACTGAACCCTATGAACAGGCTTATTAGCCCATGACTAATATAGTAATTCACTGGGAGTTCTATCAATTTTGGGAATTTAATATATTGGAGGAATCCTAATTTTAAGTCGGTTGTGCTATTTATAGAAGGAGAGGGAAACCCTAGATTGAGAATACTTCTCTCGTCTATATAAAGAGGACTCAAGCCTCATTCTTTCTCTCGAAGTTGATTCTTTAGACCTCATTTTTTAGATCTCTCCCACTTAAAGGCTCTCGCCTATTTCTTAAGCCCTATCTGACTTAGGCATTGGAGGGCCTACGCCGGGACCATCCTCCGCCTTAGCTAGGTTTTATTTTGCAAGATCCACAGGTTGTCAAGAGTCCCTTGAAGATAAATCAGGTTGCTGCACAGTTATTCGAAACTATTCAGATCGCTGATTACGTATATAAGGTCAGTACCCTTATTCTTGAGCCACCAATCTTTTTGGTCGCATCAAGTGGCACCATCTTTGGAAAAGAGGGATATCAAGTCCTTGAGCGATAGACGTGAGGATTGTTAAAAACAAACAAACAAACAAAAACATGAGCGAACCATGAAGCAAAACCTGAATCTTGATGAAGATGCAAATAAGACAGCGGAGGGGTAATGATGGGAAAGAATAAACAACCTTGCTAACAGAAACCAATCACACCAAGACCCCCCCCCCCCGAGAAACAAGAGATGAAGGCAAACCAAAAGTAGAACATGGGAAGATATCTCCAAACGTGATTAGGCAGAAGTCTATCCACTTAGTAACAAAGGAGTGGGAAGACTTACCAAGTACCAAGCCTTGCTATGGTTATCAAGGGATCCTTGAAAGCTTGATAGGATTGGTGTCACCGGATAAACAAGGAGAACTAGATGAAATCCTAGCTGGCAAGGTACGCAACAAGAATGGAAAAGGAAAGGGGAAGGTTGATTAGAAGAAGGATGAAAAGGGGAAGGAAGGTTGTAGGGATGACGAGTACGTACCAAAGAATTTAACTGAGGAGCAGAGACGAGCCGAGAATCCTCACCATGGACACCAAGTGCTGACCTATTAAAAAGTTCAAGTAAACACAGATATCTGAGGGATTTCACACCATCATCGGATGATGATTATGTCAAAGATCACCAACACATGGATGGAGAGTTGTGTGGTCAGCCCGGAAAGCAACAAACTCACCAGTATGATACAATATATGATAATAAGGATGGGCGACTCATGGATGACGGGTTGCGAAGAAAATCTTACAAACGTCGAGCTGGCGTTACAAAGAGAAGGAGGATGACACCAATAGTGAAAAATTGCTCATGGATTATGGCCTGCTAATGAGATCTTATAAACACCGAGCTCGATGTCATGAGGAAGACGGTAATGGTGATGCAAGACGTTTTGATGGAACAGGACCTGAAAAACCTATGGGACATCCTTTCTCAGACAAGATATTGAGAGCTAGACTACCTCGCGGGTATAAGGCATTAGAACTTCAGTATGATGGGATGTCTGACCCCACACGATACGTGAAATGTTTTGAAAACGAGGCAGTACTAATACAGTATACAGATGCGGTAGCGTGTCGAGCCTTCTAGTTTACATTAAAGGGAATAGCACAGGACCGGTTTCACCAGCTAGCACCGGGAAAAATCACTAGCTTCCAATTTATGAAAGCAGCTTTCTTAAAGCATTTTTCTATCACAAAAGTGAACACCAAGACCGTGCAGTCTCTTTTCACAATGGTACAACGACCAGGGGAAAGTATAAAAGATTACATCAATCGGTTTACCAGGGCTTGAGAAGGGAAGACTTGAGAAGGGAAGACTTGGTGTTCACTTTTTTGAGCATTACAATAAGGCTTGAGAAGGGAAGACTTGCGTAAATCGCTGGCTAAGAAACTTGCACAAACTTATGAAGAGGTCTTGGATAGGTGTGACAAATATATACAGGTAGAGGAGACTGAAGACAAATTCAGGTTATGTTTTGGAGTAGAGGTCGCGGACCTAGAAAGAGTCATCCCCAAGAGGTCGGAACCCAGGAGAGAACCAAGACGGATTGTCCGAAGACTCCTAACCATGGGAACAGGTGACAAAAAAACAACCAGAGATGATTGGAGAGAATGGAGAGAAGAAGATTTCACACCCTAGCGTATCCAGTCGCAAAGGTGTTCACGATCATAGAGCAACAAATAGCCGATGCTATCAAGTGGCCTAAAAGTTATATGTGGCCTCCCACTAATCCAGAATCTGAGTTTTTTTGTAGGTTCCATAACAATTATAGATATGCAACCGAGCATTGCAGACACTTGCATGATGAAATTGAAAGGCTCATTAAAGTCGGTTATCTGAATGAAGTTATATACAGGGACAGGGAGCCATGGTAACAAGCACAACCATTACCTCCACCACCTCCCGGAGGTCCACCTCCGAACTAGGGTAGAGAGTAGGCACAGCATGATGGTCAAATACAGAAGGACCAAAGAAGAACAGGTGGAAATAATAAAGGGAGGATCAACATGATTTCAGGAGGACCCCGAAACGGGGATACATATAATGCACGAAAAAGACATGCCAAAGTAGCTCTCCCCGGGCCATGTGAGGTCGCTGCCATTGTTAGGCGACCCTCAACCTCGGGACCAATAATCTCGTTTAGCCCTGATGAACAGCGCGTCCTGCAAGAGGAACATAATAACGCATTGGTGATTGAAGCTGAAATAGCAGGATATGAAGTTGGAAGGGTGTTTGTGGATAATGGGAGCTCGGTCAACATCATATACCTATATTTCCTAGAACAAATGAACATAAAGGCAAAGGTACGACCGGTAAATACTCCATTTTATGCGTTTAATGGTGCGCAGGTTATTACTGAAGGCGGGCTAGCACTCCCAGTGGTTTCGGGAAAAGGGGACCTAAGTGTAAGGAAGGATGTGAAATTCCTAATCGCCAAAGGGTACTCGACGTACAACGCAATACTGGGGCGACCTGCTCTCAACACATTCCAGGAAATCACCTGTACGTACCACATGAGTATCAAGTATCCGTCTGGGGAGAAAGTAGGCGAAGTGATATCAGAACAGCAGGTCGCTAGGTCGTGCTATCAGATGACGGTCAGAAAGGGTAAGAGTCAAAGCAAAAGGGGAAGGACAAAGGATATGCAGGAAGGTATATTTGGTTCTAAAAAGAGGAAGGAAGATGAAGAACTTATCTACTACCATGACGATCTCATGTAAACATCTCTAGAGAAAGCAGAAGGAACATGCATGTTCGAAGACACTCTTATCACATAGCAGGAATAACTGTCACTAGAAGAAGTATTATGCCCAACTCTCTGGACAATAGGTTCATACTTCTTATATTTATCCTTATCTCTTAATCACAAAATGACACTCCTTTGAGTCGACGGTAAATTTATATACTTAGCACACTTTCACCCATTGCGGGCTGATATCTATCAATAGTGAATAAAGACTTTCTTATGGCATCAAATGAGTTCTATGATCTTTTACGAATATGTTTGAAGTTTCGATGCTTTTATCAGGTCGGCGATAGAATTTACGGAGGTTATAGTGAATAAGTTCTTTGTGTGGGAGCACGTTTGAGTTACATGCTCTTACATGCCCTTGTATATGTTTGATTTATGTAACTAGGGATATTTTTAAAGGATACATGCTTTGTTTACATTTTTCTTTTCAATTATGTGCCTTTATTCTGAGTTTGGCCTTGTGTTGTTTTTATGTGTTGAACCTGGGATGATTTTAGGTGTGGTGTATTTGATTTTATGTGAGTTACCTAGGTCTTATGTGACTTGTCTTCACATGTTTGGTTCTTTGTGTGGAAACATGCTTGATTTACATGTTTTCGTGTATCCTTCAGTGTATTTGACTTACATGCTCTGGGATGTAATGGAGTTATGTTTGATTCACATATTCTCTTTTCGTACTTGAACATGTTTGATTTACAATGTTGTTCTTTACGATTTCTATATGTTTAAATGATAGCTCGCCCACAAGAACTAAAGTAACGAGTCGTTTTATTTGTGATAATAATTTGAGGGACTAAGTATGATCTTGGTTTTTTATGGTTTACTCTCATTACGGTTTGACGACCTAAATACTCCCTGGTTTACCCTATATAGAGTTGAATATGGTCTTACTTATAATAACCATCTTATTGCAGGTTGTGCTAAGAAAGATCAAGCATAATGATATTGAAAGGTGATATCAAGTTTTTTGTTCACATATAACCATTCAAAATCAAACAGGTACACAAATCAAGTTACAGAGAGATATTATGTTTAAGCAGTATGGCAATCATGCACTAGCTCGTCTATAGAGGCTTCTAACTCAGTAGCTAGCCCAGCTTTTAAAATAGCATTTCCCTAATAAGGGATCCACCATTACGCCGTAGAGGGATGGCTCCGGTCGCCTTTCCAAAAGGAAAAGTGGGGTAGATCGTCAATTATATTTTTTGTATCTGGCTCGAATGAGATATTGGCCTTCATGAGTTGGGTTTTATTCATTCTGTAGCATTTTGACCCATTCTCGGCCTCCTCGTCCCATTTTGCCTAAAAAATAAGTAGTGTTCTTGTATACATTCAGTAGCTCCTCTTTGTATGCATAAGCGAACGTTTTACCCACTTCACTTTTCAAGAAAGTGCGGCGACCTTCAATAACCTCGTGCTCACGAGCCAAGCGAATTGCACCTTCCACCTGCTCTTGATTGTGTTGCAGCTGTCCCTCCAGTTCCATCAGGCGACCTCCCATCCAGGTGGCTTCATACCTCATGGTCTCCAGCTTGCTCTTAGTGATGTTGAGCTCTTCCTCCCGAGCTGTTAGCTGGTGACGTGATTCATCTAGTTCTCCTTGTGTCAAGGAGAGCTGTTGAGTTTAATTTTCAGCCTGGGCCGCTAGCTCATCACATGTTTACTGAATCTCACTCTCGGAGGTCGTCGTTGATAAGTGATCGGAGAGCAAAATCATCATAGGTTTCAACTTCATCAGGAAGGAATGGTAGAAGGAGGTTATGAGTTGGGTATGTTATAAGGAGTGCAGATGGGATATTTTGAAGTATTAGGTTACTTGGCTTGCTGCGTATTTGTGAAGAAGAGACTTGATCTCCTTGGAACCACCACTTTGAGCTAGACTTTTCTTTAGGTTTGGGAGACTTTAGGTAGAGGTTGTAGATGGCTTTTGAAGACGTCGTCGTTTGGGAGTTGGGGGTGCCGGTTGTGGGGAAGTTCTCTCGTCGGCCTTTCATTTCCCTTTCCCTTTGTTAAGTACCTCTCGAAGAGGTAGGCGTTCCTCCAGGTCGGTAAGCTCTTCACGGCCATCTCTTGCATCCATGGCGTGGTCTAACTCATCGCCCACATCGATAGTCGGAGGTCGCGGTGCTGACATCATTGCAGGGCTGGGGTCAGTTTGGACAGTGGCATCTCCCTCTAAGCTCGATGACAGACAACTGTCAATAAGATCATCCGTGTAGATTAAAGAATAAATTTGTTATTTTTTGACAAAGGTGGAGTTGAATGGACTTTGATAATTTAAGAACCTACCGAACTTGGATCTGGTCAAATCCTTAGGTCGCGATTCAAGACCTACAAATGAGAGAATTCGCTCTGAATTCGTGACCCTCAACACGTCACAAGGATGTTTGCTCCATTCCAAGAAAAAACCCAAATAATTCTGGTAGAGAATGGGCTATTTTTCAAAGGAAGGTGGTCCGTCTTGTTTGGGAGTTGTATTTTGCAACTCGGTGAGGAAAGATCATGTTTCAGTATTATGTACAAAGAAGAATTTAGCTTGCCATTCCTAAGATTTGGGCGATGGGTTTATTAAGAAACGCTTCTTGTGGTGTGAAGAGAGGTTAACGAAACCTTTTTGGTATTTTATATGAAAACAAAAATGGAAAAAATCTAGGTCGGGCTGTACGTCATAGTATCTACACAAAATTGCGTATCCAGCTGATTCGAGCTTTTGTGTGTGCCTACTTTATAAATAATTATTAGAAATTTAATATCTCGCCCGCAAGAGAACGGGATCGCGTGTAGGTTGACAAGCTTAACTCGAGTCGTCTCTCAAGAACTGATGTTCGGAATTCTTAATGTTTGTTTAATCACAATGTTTAACACGAGAACTTGTATAAATTTGGTTTTTGAAAATTATCAACTACTAATAAATTTAAAAGCATCAACTAATTATTATTAACTAATTAATTTAACCTAAGATTGAAAACTATATCTAAGAATTATTAATCTAGGGATTTTAAAGCAACTAGAATTAATTCTAAATTAATTATCTAAWTATTATTCAAAGGCTTTTAAAAACARTTAATTCAAAACTAATAAACTAGCATGCATAAACTACCACAAATTAAATCTAAGCATGTGATTCCTTAAGAACAAGATCAAATCCACAATTCTCAAGCAATAATATAGCATGAATCAATTATTAACTAATTATCAAAACTAAAGCAATAATTAAATTAATCATGAACAAATCATCACCAAGCATGAACAAGAGAATAAACGCAGAGACTAATTATTATTAAAACTAAGAATCTCAAGGTTCCAAACTCAGCGATTCAATGTTCAAACGATTCAAAATAACTAAACGGTTCAAGAACTCAAACGAAAACAATTAAAATCTAAAAACTAAGAATTAAACTAAGAATTAACTAAAGTTTAGAGAACTTATTAAGTAGCTAAAGGTGCTGAAAGTTCTCCACGAATTCGGGTTGTTGGTGGTTGCTCTTCGTCGAAAAATCAGAACTTGAACGAACGTCTTCGTCTTGGTGTTTCGGATCTTGAATCTTCGACGTAGATCTTGGAAAATATGTTGTAGGGTGTTGAAAATAGGTTTCTCAACCCTAGGTAAGTGTTTTGGGTCGTGGTTGTGTGTTTAATCCGAAATATGAAGGGTTTATATAGTTATTTCATGACTTGGCGCACAAGAAACCCTAAAAATTATGATTCTGGGGCCGTCGCGTCGATCGACGTCGGTTCTGGCGTCGACTGACGCGAAACTGGTCGACGCTACAGAGACCGTGGCAGGCGCGTCGATCGACGTCGGTTCTCGCATCAACCGATGCGAACTGGTCGACGCTACAGAGACCGTGGCAGGCGCGTCGATCGACGTCAGTTCTCGCGTCAACTGATGTGAATGGTCGATAGTGTGCGCAGCGCTCGGCAGGGCTCGGCAGGCGTGCGTCGGCGCGTGGCCGACGCACCTTGGGTCGACGCTACAGAGATTTGTGGTCGGCCAGGCCTTTCTAAACGGTTCCAGGAGAAAAACCGTTATAGAAAGTCGACAACTTTAAATTCTTCAAATCGCGGCCCGTTTTCGCTGAAACTCCACTCGTACGCCCATCCTCGACTATCTTCAGGCCAAAACACCTCAAAATCCTGTAATAAACATTAAATTAATTAATTGTAATTAAAATATGATAAGATAAGTTGGAGATAAGAAAATACGAAAATATGCTCAATCTATCCAACTTATACCAAAAACAATTAGAAAAATAAACTAAAATACTAATAAAAATCAAGACAAATTCGTGCTAATCAACTACCCCACGCTTTATTGGTTTGTTCGTCCTCGAACAAACGATAGATTCAAAGTATAACAAGAAAGAAAATCAGATCAAGCAATGAGTCGTGCTATGCTACATACATAATTTTGAAATTATAGATACAAGTAACGCAACGTCAAACACTCCACCCTTATTACATAGTCTTCTCCAAAAACAAAATCATGCATCCTCTCAAAAGGGTAATATATAGGGGTGTTCGCTCAAAGCACTCAAGTATCTTCTGCATGGGACATGTATACACTCAAATCATACAAATACATGCACAATAAATAAGAACGGAAAATCAATCTCTTTTCAATCGCAAATTAAGTGTGTTGTCGAACTAAGAATCGGAAAAGGTCTTTTCGGGTTGTAATGTAAGGTTCTTTGGACGGGTATGGAATATATAAGTCGTGTGGCTAACTCACGATCTAATGTGATCAATAACTCACCAAACCTATTCTAATCACAAAGCAATGCGCTTCACCTCGTTCAAAAATAAAAACCTCACTAAACACTCAAAACGTAGCCTTTAAACAAAGGCTATTTCTCAACTCGTAACTCTACTACCGACTTTTTGCTTAAACCACTTAAACGCAATTGAAGCTCATAATGTGCTTCTTATTACAACTCATGCCTTTTAAACATTAGGCTTCATAATAACATAAACAAAAAAAACACAAGCCTTATTAGCGCATAGGCAATGACTAACACAATTCAACTAGACTCACCATCCTTCTTTTTTTCTTTATTTTTTTTTTTATTTTATTTCCCCCTTATTATAATTTTTAATGGGGTCTTTTTTTTTTCTTTTTCGGATGGTGGTCTTTACTTACAAAATAATAAATTCCTAATAAAAATTTCCAAGACTCAAATAACCAATAAAAATACGAACTCCTACCCCACGCTTTTAATGGGTTATAGGGGTCGTCTTCAAAAACACTCATGGTTATAGGCATGGATTATTTGGCTATGATTGGCTCATTCGGAATTTATAGTGGCTAATATATATGGATATGGCCGGAATGGGGTTTATATTTGTGCCTTATCCTTATTTTCAAAATCAACTACACACAGCGGTTTCAAAGAGATCTCAAATCAAAACTTATCCAAGTACATGCAATGATGATAAACACTCAGGCAACTCACAAGGCATTTTGCATGAAAAACATTTGAATTGACGCTGCTTTTAAGGTTTTGCGAAATCAATTGCGTACAAGTACCATTTTACAATATATAAATAATAAATTTTGAATTATATATGCACTTATGCACGCTCAAAAGACTAGAACCTCAAATCATACTTAGCTAACTTTGACAGGCATGCCATACAATACAACGTAGAAATAGTGATCAATCACGTAAAATTTAGCACTACAAACCCACGAAAAAATTTTAAATTTGCAAAAATTTCAACTATAATTCACACTCAACCATCCCCCCCTTTAAAAATGTGGCAAACTCCTTATTACCATAAATATAAAGAAAATAAAAGCAAGGGAGATAAGAAAACATCCCTGAAAAATCGATAGTTGAGTCTTTCCAAAATGTTTGTGCAATAATCCTTCGTCTTGAACTCGTGATTGGAATTGTCTTGAATTAAAAGCGATTGTAGTCAATTGTGTTGCGTGCAAGTGCCCGGTGGCACATCGTGTGGAATTGAATCGGCCGGATTGCGGCTCATCAAAAGGTTTCCAGATTGCGGCTAAATTAGGTCGGATTGCGACCTCGATCGGCGGAGATGAAATCGTAAAATCGGATTTTCTGCACATTAACACACACATAAACGCACCACGACAATTGACACAATAAAAACAAAAATAAACTAAAAAAATCGAAATAAAAATTAAAGAAAAACTAACGATTGGGTTGCCTCCCAAGAAGCGCAACATTTTACGTCGCATGCTCGACACGTTTCAACGATCAATACTCGACTTGCGGTGGGTCACCTAACTCCACCATGTCACTCGCTTGAAACTCCTTCTCAAATGTTTCGTTGGGGTCCATAATCACAAGGTCCACTCCAATTTCATGAAAATCAATACCAAATAGCTCGGCTACCTCCTCCCTGCTAAGAAAATCATTGTCGTCCTCGACGTTCATCTCGTCCAAAACCGTTATGCTCTTAAGATCTCGGACGCATGCATCTACCGGGTCAACGAACGAACATTCTTCTTCTTCCATCAATGGCACAGGTCAATTATGCACATCTTGCAAAGAAAAAGTAACCGTCTCTCCCAAAATAGACATGCTCATCCTCCCTTTGTTCACATCAATCACCGCATGGGAGGTAGACAAAAATGGACGGCCTAAAAGAATAGTATGCCCCTTGTCCTCACTCGACATCTCTCCAACATCTAAAACTACAAAATCAACTGGTATTATTAATTCACCGACTTTCACCAAAACGTCTTCTACAATTCCCAATGGTTGGCGAATTGAACGATCCGCTAATTGGAGACGCATCCTTGTCGGCTTCAATGGTCCTAAATCAAATTGCTTATAAAGGGAATGCGGCATTAAGTTAATTCCTGCGCCAAGATCAAGCATTCCGCACGCTTGTTGCTCATTCTCCAATGTAATATTGACACAAAAGCTTCCAGGGTCCTTCTCCTTTGTAGGCAGCGGTTGCTTGCATAACGCACTCACCTCCTTCATTAGAGGAACATACTGATTTATCTCCGAACGCCTATGTCTTGTAGCAAGCTCCTTGAAGAACTTCACATATGCCGGCATCGTTTTGATCACATCCAAAAGAGGAAGGTTGATGTTGACGTTCTTCAGCAAGTTGTAAAGCTCCATGAACTTCTTATTTTCTTTGCTGGTCGAAGACGTCTTGGAAACGGAACTTTTTCGACTATCGGTGAAGTGAGAGTCTTGTTTGTGAGCTTCCCCTTCAAAGATCCAGGAATGTAAGGGCTTGGTGTCTTATGCAATTGTTCTATCGGCTTGGATTCATCTCCCTTTGGCGATGCCGGCATTGGACTCTCCCTCATCTCTTCATCCCCTCCGTCATTTATCTCGACTCCATTATCGATCATTTTTCCACTGCGTAGGACTTTAATCGCTGAGGCTTGCTCCGTTTGACTCGGAAACTTGTCCTTTTCCTTATTTGATCTCTCAATGTCAGTTGCCAATTGTCCTATCATCCTATCAATTCTCTCCACACTCTTGGCAAGATCATGCACTATCCTAGAGAGACTGTCAATACTATTCACCTTTTTTGAGAGGTCGTCTATCTTTGCATTCACTTTTATAAGTCCCTCTCTATTAATGAGCGTCTCAGTCACTTGATTTTGTTGCCAAACCAACAATTGATCATTTGGTTTAACCGGATTTGACGTTTGCCCCTTCGTAGGCGGTGGTGGTGAAGTAAGGTACCGTGGGTCAGTCTGTGGCTTCATCGGCGCATAATGTGGGTTCTCGGGACCCCACTTGAAAAAAGGAGAATCACGCTGTGCCTGAAATTGGTTTGTGGGTTTCTGCCCTGGATTGTTGTGTTGGAAATTTTGCACGGCGTTGACCTCTATGTTCGATTCATCGTCAAAAGTCACCGAACACGCATTCGCTCCATGTCCAAATGCTCCACAAATTCCACATGTCTCTTGTGAAGGTTGCGTTTGTTGCTTCATCATCATGTTCGTCAACAACTCCACTTGCTTTGTAAGTTTATGGATCTT